>JASANF010011124.1:0-86680 GCA_030248245.1 Trissonchulus sp. WLG1_4
AAATGCCAAGTATCATATTTGAATTATTTTGCGGTAATCAAAACAACACTACTCAGGAGGGCTGCATTAGTTCACTGCCCCCCAGCGTCTTACGCTTATATGTAGACAGCCTTCTTAAACTTTGTAATTGAAAGCACCTATAGTGTACTGAAAGTTGGTAGGTTAAACTGATTTGACTATTCAAAAGCTCAGGCTATTATTAACGATAAAAATCTTTTTTGAAGCAATGAAATGACTAGTTAGTAGCAATAACTATGAGGAATTAGTAAGTACTAATTAGTCTTACTGAAGTTTAATTTGTAAAGTGGCCCTTAACTATGTTGTGAATTCCCTTTGATCCTGGAGATTTATTAGTTGAAAGTTTCCTAATAAAATAAGTTAAAGTCCTAATTTATAAACTGAAAGATTAGCAGACACCAACACACAACCAAACAGACAAAAGAAAACAACTGATTTCATTATACTAAACGAACGAATTTCAGTAAATTTTGGTCAGACTTTAGTTCGATATAATTATGTACCAGCTTGGACTAAAATAGTTCCTGTTTGTTACCGGAGAAGTCCCTTGAACTTACTTTGAACTATGTATTAAATATATTAAGCTATATTAATATCATTTATACTAATTATGTAGCTTTTGCTTGCTAGTTTATACCTTTAACTGTCTCAAACTGTACCAGTTTCTGAAGTAAATTTGCTTTTGCGTCGATGACAGTAATAGCAACTTCTACTTTTGACTTCAAAGGCCAAACTAACTTCGAAACAAAAACAAGCACAAAGTAGTTTTAACTACAAGTTTAATACAAAAATCGATATAAAACTGCCAACAGTAATTACAAAAAAAGCAGGAATAAATCAGGCACGAGTTAGAACAAATAAGATTACAGCTTACAGGTGACACAAATAGTCATTAAACTTTAAAGGTTACTTTTGAAAAATATACAGTACATAGCAACTAATTTGATGAAACATAATTATTTTTTCAATTAAACGAGTTCAACATTTTTTTACATTTTTTGAAATCATTGACTTAAAAAATAAAATAATCACAACGGTGCAAATATGTAATCTGTTATGTATACTAAAATATCAAATATTTGCAAAAAATAGAACTCTGCAAAAAAATTTTTTGCCAATAGTTTCGGATTGGATTGACTGACCAAAAATCAATAGTTGCAAGCAATGACAAAATTATACATAGTAAGGAAAAATGCCCCCGTCGGGCGGCTCCTTGGGTAGAATAGGTTACTGTCTGTCTAAAGCGGAAAAATACTTAGGCTGAGCTTGTAAAAACATTGGTACAAGACTTTATTAACGAGACTATGCAATTCGTGTGAGCTCGTCAAAGTAGGTGGACTAGGTATACCTGTTAGAATAGGAATATGATCTTCGTAGGGCAGACACTGTTTTCCGCACCCTATTCGCGCGACCTTCAGCTAAATTATATATATCATTTGCTCATGTAACATAGAGGCTTTTTTTACACTAACTCAACATTGGCAAATGGCAAAAACGTTAGAGCGGGCACTCATAATAATTTTAGCTGAAATGTCGACTGTTGGCTGAACGGCTGAAATAATTCGGGGGTGTGCAAACAATCGGCCAGGGATTGCTAAGGTTCTCGGCTGACAAGGACGCTGAAAACCCTACCTCGCACCAATGTATTTGCACGCCATAAATGGGTCAATTTAGGTCGCAGTTTCTTGTAAGCTCTTGTTTTTAGATTATGGACTCTCAGATTATGGATTTATTCCTACTGTAGCTTACACACATCTAACACAATATGCATAACTTAAATATGATCGAATGAAATAAGTCAAATGAAGTAAGATGCTTACTAGTACATATACATATATTTCGATCAAACGATCAGTGTTATCTCACAGAACCTTTTTATCAAGCATATATACTTTACAACAATAATAATAAGAAAATACAGTTAAAACAAACCTTCGCGCGAATAGGGTGCGGAAAACAGTGTCTGCCCTACGAAGATCATATTCCTATTCTCAACAGGTATACCTAGTCCACCTACTTTGACGAGCTCACACGAATTGCATATTCTCGTTAATACAGTCTTGTACCAATGTTTTTACAAGCTCAGCCTAAGTATTTTTCCGCTTTAGACAGACAGTAACCTATTCTACCCGAGCCGCCCGACAGGGGCATTTTTCCTTACTAGTCCACTCTCTTTTTCCGCTGTAGTGGAAACAAAGCACAGAGCATAGCTATCACTACATATAGCTATGACGGCATCACTGCCTGAAGCGGACCAATGTAGTATGTACGTAACGTAAGTGTACATATGTACATGTATATACAATATGCATGTGTATATACCTATGTAAAATTTGACCCCTTGGATTCCCGTTCGAGGGGTGTTGGAATCCAGGGAGGTTCTAGACAAAAATCACGTAATCACGGACATCAAAATTCAAGTTTTGAAAGTTTTACCCCTTGGACATGTGTCGGGGGGGGGGTACCCTGAGGGAGGTGGTGGGGTCGCAGGGGAGCCAACAGACCTCAGATCCCAGATCTCTCAAAACAGATTTCAGATTCGTGTTCAGGGAGTCAAATTACACCTATGAACATCAGAATTCGAATTTTCAAAACTTGACCCCTTGGATCCGTTGTGGGGGAGGTACCCTAGGAGGGGGTCGTAGGAAAGTTCACGAAAGTCACAGACAAAAATGAACCTCGGATTCGTGTTCAGGGGGTCAAATTACCCCAATGGACATCAAAATTTCAAATTCGAAAAAATTGACCCATTTTGACCCCCTAGGTGTCACCCTGGGGGCCATGGGTGTCCAGAGTGGGTATAGGCAAAAATAAATCCCAGATTCGTGTTCAGGACACCAAATTACCCCTAGAACCAAATTTTTGACAATAAACTCGAAAAAAAAATTATACCCCAAAAGTGCAAAAGGGTCCCGAGTCCCCTTTGGGAACACCCTGGGGGGGGCAATCTGTGGGGCAATGGGTATTAATATGATATGTTCGCAAGTTAACAATCCATATTACACGAAAAAACTTGAATTATCATGAAAAACAAACAGCAAACCTAATTATTCTACTGTGAAGTTACGTACGCGCATACATGACATACAGCCAACAGGGGGGGTATATACCGTCTAGGGGACTATTCAACATCTGAGCAAGAAAGTGATAGTACCAGTGAATGCACAGCATATGGGTTTATATTCGTATACAAAACGATAGACCTCCAGCTACAACCATGATAGCTCCACTGCCCGTAGCGAACCTACCCACGTGGCGGGGGGTATGGGCATGCCCTGGGGCTTATAGGCCGAAATTCAAAAAAAGCCCATGTTAGTTTCTATTCCACTACTGTACCACCTCACATGCAAAAGATCATGACTGGCCGTTTTGCGCAACTTCTTAAAAAGTGTGCTAAACTTTTTCGTACTTAATTTTTTGGAACCCAAAAATGGGGTTTCCCCCCTCCCAGCACAGCCTCTCACGGAAACACCCGAGCAAAACCATTTTTTCCGTGTCTATTGCAGGATATACGAAATGTGAAAAACCAAGAAAGGTGTCGCTCGGATGAACTACCGGCGAGAAAAGTTCTGGGAAAAAAAAAGAGCGAAAGTCCGTGAATTTTGGGGGGTCCCCGGGGGTATCTCAGAAAATACTTGACCGATCCGGCTGAAATTTTGCCAGCACTTAGGTATTGCCAAGGGGTGTACACACACAAAATTTCATGTAAAAAGCTCTTCTATATTTTGAGCTACAAAAAGTTCAAATTCTCAAAATCCGCAATAGTGCTAAATTTTCCTATTCTAGGGTTGGGCGCTATCGCGCCAACCCTGATTAATTACTGTTGGTGCAATACCATAATGGAGCGTTAACGGACAGTAAATTATTGTCCAAGTCGTAGCATTACGGTTAACAATTGCTCATGAGCTTACTACTACTTTATCAAGAGAATCAAAACTGGTATCGCAAAAAAATTAGGTAGCTCAAATCGATTCACTGAAAATTTAATTTTTAAGTTTTAATTTAATAAATTTTTAAAAAGATAGATTTTTGTTAACTACTAATGCAAGTTCTACTGTTGATAACAGTTCTTAAATTTGCAAAAAATACCTGCTGACTGCTAATGTAATTTCTACTGTTGATAAGTTTTCTTAAACTTGCAATGACATAACGAAAAATTCCCCTAGATTCTCCGTTCTACGATACCTCTAGCAAAACTCAAGACCTCAAGAGCAATTATGAACCACCCTCGTTTCCAGGAGAGCCGAAAGTCGTCGAAAACTCCAGTCTACTTGCCGAGCTGTTTGATTTTATTGAGACACTGCTGCGACAGATTGGCTGCTTTGGATTTGTCTCGGTTCTTGGGACATTCTTTGATGCATTTCTCCAGCGCCCCATCTACGATCATGTCACGCACTGTTTCCGCACCTGAAATTAAAAAACAACTATCGATGAATTATAAAAAATGAACTAAAAAGTTTGCATTTGGTGACTTACACGACACATTACAAGCGCCTTCATTATACAGGACTTAGGTCACGATAACAAGTAGCAGCCTGAAAACTAAAAGCCGCGTTCTAAAAATGCCAGTTACAAAGATAAGGGAAAGTATGGAAACTGTAATGGTCATTTCCGTTATTCCGTTTCCCCCACTCGGAATTGGAAATTCACTGAGCCGATTGAAATAATTTCGGCATCAATGGACTTCTCGTGACCTCGAGACTAGAAAAATGCAAGTTTTAAAAAATTTAAAATTTTTTTAACATTTTTAAAATTTAAAAAATTTTTTTTAAATGTGTTTTTTTCACCTCCTGAGATGCGAAAAGTGTTCTGGACACAAATTTTTGGGTTCTTGACAGCTAATAATTCAACCATTGTATTTTTGAAGTCCTGAGGTCATGAGGAGTGCATTGGTGCAACAATTATTCAAATCGGATAAGCAAATGCAATTTTCCGGACTGAGGGGGTAATATCGGAAAAGACCCGTACGGACTTCTCGTACGGACCTCCGATGAACTTCCCGCAGAGGAAGGCGTAGGGCGTGGTGTCCCAGTCGGTGTAGCGCATGAGGGACTGTCGCAGAGCGCGATCGTTGGGATTCGAACTGTCCGTCTCGCCCAAAGGGAGGCGACTGTAGTCCTCGTCCTTCCGCAGGCCCACCATCTGCACGATGCCGAAGATCCAGTCCGCGTAGGCGCAATTGCGCTTGGCGTAGATCACCAGCGGGTGTTGCGCGATCTGGAAAAACAATGATAAAACTTAGGCTCGATTCATACTTTCATCCGTATGTCCGCTCAGCCGGCAGAATGACGTCACTAGCAGCCTAGTGCAGTGGATCAGCCAGCGCTTGCGACGTCATCATTTCGTCATCTTGTCGGCAGCACGGACATACGGCTGTACGTATGAATCTAGGCTAATAGGAACAAGAAATTATGGGACATATGCGTCTATAAATAATTTGTTGCAGTGCACTGTGTGTCAATGCAATCTGATTTGCATAATAGAACTATGCTTTTCAAATGGGCTAGCAGGATCCGACACTGATGTAAGAATGGCGTCACTGGTTTCCAATCACGAGACCCTAGGTACAGTGGAAGTATACATGACGTGAACACTGATTACTTTGGCACGACGCTTTGGGACGCTCATTGCCTTGTATTCACTACGCATGCTACTGCATAAACCCTATGTATATTCAAGCTTGTAGGAATTGCAGAATTTGCAAAAACTCACATCCCACTCGATGGTGCTTGTGACGTCTCGCAATCCAGGCTCGTTTCGCAAGGCTTTCAAATCATATCCTGAAATTACAGAAAACAATCACATAAAATTAAGACTCGGTTCACACACTTACTTTTTACTTTTTACTTAAGGGTCGGGCCTTAAGCAAAAAATTATGTCCATCCAGAATGTAATTTTTACTCTTTACTTTGGGTCTGAAGTAAAAAAGTAGAAACGCGTTCTACTTTTTACTTAAGGGCCTTACGCAAAAATTTTGATTCATAAGCAAAAATTTCAGTTCATACAGGACATAATTTTTACTTTTTACTTTTTACTTTTGACCAGAAGTAAAAATAGAAACGCGTTCTACTTTTTGCTATTTACTTTTACACTATAGCTAATCAGAATGCTCCAACAGAAGTTTCGCCTATTGAACTTCATTTTGATTGGCTAGATCTCCTTTTTGACTGAGCCAATGCCAGCCAATTGAAAGCGACTTGCCTTGAGTAAACAGTAAGTCTGTGTGAACATTTTGCTAACGTAAAAAGTAGAAAGTAAGAAGTATGTATCACTGTGTGACCCGGGCTTAAGTCCACTAGATACAAAACACGCTTTTTTTATTCGAATATTTCGAATATTTGACTTAGTTTAAAGTTTCAGCATGAGTACGCGAAAAAAATAGAATGTTATTCATTGGAAAATAATCAAGTCAATTTTTTACCATGAATCGTGAGCACACAAGAGGCAAGAACTGCAGCAAGGGAGTAAGCGGTGAAAGCCATTGCGACGAGCCTACCACAAACAAAATATTTATATGAAAATTGATAAATAAATTAAAACACAAATGTAATTATGAATAATGCATAGTCAAAGCCAACTTATAGCAAATCAGCTACCTTGAAAAAGTCGAAATATGTATTTAGCTCGTTTTTAAAAAAGCAGGATTCTAAACTAAATACCAAAAACGGCGATGCATAAAAACAGTTGACCAAAATTATAACCCATAGTTTATATATATAGATCTGAAAGTTGATAGGTCTGAAAAAAGGGAAACTGCTATTCTGGGACTACCACCTTAAACCAGACAGCTGACAAAATCCCAGTGAATTTTTGTCAAATTTAGCCAGCCCAGATGGGCCGTTGTGGGACAGTCGTTACAGAAATAAATCATCAAACAGTCGTTCACATCAAACTACAAAAAACTTTCAACAAGAAAACGTTTACGGATGGTATATATTTTTTGCAGAGGTTGTAAAAGTGGCATTTTAACAGATGATTACGTAGGCTGATAAAAATAACTAAATTGCAATATACTGAAATATAAATGGGGGGCAAATCAAATTTATGTCAATATGCCTCTCAGTTATAAAATATTAATTCATTCATAAAATATAGATGTAATTAAATAAATGATTTAGAAAATTTAAGTATACTTGCAATAATTTATATTGAATTGAAAATGAAATAAAAAAGTATTAGATTATAAACTATTTCTTTGAAGCATGTCTAACATTACATACAAGTACCTAATGTAAATCTGAATTTCCTGAATATTCAATAATTTTATCAGTATATAAACAAAGTTTATCAAAAAGTTATTATAATGCGAATGCAAACTAATAAAACAGTGAACAAGGCAACACTAAAAAGTTAAAAGTGAATGGACTGTGTTCTAGGTTACAGTCAGAAAAACATACAGGATAAAAATTTCCTTAAAAGTAATTTCTCAGCAGAAGTCCCTTGTTTTTTGCAGTATATATCAGAGATTCCCATCTTAAAAAACCCACAAATCTGTTCCAAGAACCAAAAATCTGCGGGTAGAGAATTTTTTTCGAAAGGGGGGGTCAAGGTGGTTGGAATGAGAACTGAGAAACAGATATAGCAAATTCCCCCCTGTCAGATTTGCAAGACAACTCGTTAAGTTAGTTTATTGCGTTTAGTCACCAAAGGATTTGTAAAGCCTGAGTGCCAACGCGAGATTGCACAAGAACATTAAGTTTAATGAAATTAAAACTTTAATTGGAAATTAATTTAAATAGTTTGTAAAACACCAAGGTCCGGTTGATACAAACTTGAACTACATTTTACCTGTACTTTCAGAAGGCAGTTACAAACATGAAAACAACATCTCACAAATTATATGATTAATTTAATTAATCAAAAAAGTACATTAACGAATTACAAAAAGTAAATTTCCACAAAGTGTAAATTGGCGAGAGATTCAGGCTTGTTGGTGAAGTTAATTTAAAATTTTAAAATCAGTGTTTTAAAAATTATATAATCTTGTCGATTAACCGGCTAGTCAAGTTTATATGTGGGTTTGCATTATAGATGCCAAGTATATATAGTTTGTCATTGTCAAAAAGTTAAATTGATGAAAGCTGCTGTTCGGAAAATTCCAAAATGGGAATTTAAAAAAATTGAAAACATCTTAAAACAAACGGAAACTAATTAATATTAATAAAATTTTGGAACTTCAATATTTTGTTGCGTTCTATTTTAAGCATAAGTCCTTAAAAGCACACAAGTCTCAACGGCCGATTTTTTTATTTTTTAAAAAAGTCTCAAGTTCGTCATAGACCACGTCTGAAGATTCGTCTAAACTCTAAAAATTGTTGTAGATACAATCAAAATATTTCACTAAATAATAGACGGATTCAGATCAGCTACCTATATAAGGACCCTCACAATAACATCACTTGTATTTCCGTATCGGAGAAAACAGAATAAATCTTAATGCAACACCACAACTTTGCAAAACACTTTTGCCTTCGTAGCGTATGACGAGCTTCATCCTTCGCGAAAATGAGGAACATAGATGGGAAGTAAATATAGGAAACAAAACATGTTGAAATATGTAGTCGACCGATTAATAAATTTTTGTCCAAACCCATTTCAAAACCACATATATACTACATAGTAGGGTTGATTTTCACCCTAGCACTTTTAATCCATTTCTTCAAAGTTTTCGTTTCACCCTAGCACTAGATTCAGCCTAGCACTAATACGACTCAACCTAGCACTAAGTAGATTCACCCTAGCACTACGCAGACGCATCCTAGCACTAACTAGATTCACCCTAGCACTAATTTTCCCTCCAGCGCATTTGTAGTCATCTCATTTTTAAAACTATTACGTATAAATTAACAGCTTCACCCTGAATTATTTATGCATTAGGGTTGCTAATCAAGAAGTGCTTGATAGTCATCTGAAAGTGAGTAGTAACGGTTTTTCAGGTTTTTCTGCAAATACAAAAAAAGTTTCGTGGAATTTATACTGTTTATAAACTCTGATAAGTAATTTATAATTATGTAATAATACCATGCTTGTCTAGCAGTGACCCTATATACATATTACAGTCTATGTATGTACATATTACATATTATGACAAAATCGCATTGTCAATTTATTATGTAATTGGCTGAATTTTCAGATACGCTTTGTCACTTTAACAGGCGCTTGTCAACAATGGGTAATAAAACAATAAAACCTGGCAGTCACTTGAATGTGGGGTCAAAAGTCTTTTCGGGGTGACTTACTAAATAGGAAATTTTGAATAACAAGTGCATGTGAATTCCATCTTAGGTAGAAAGGTAGAAACAAGTTAGACGTAATTTAGAATAATATTTAATAAAGTGGCACAATGCAAAAAAAGTGGCATAGTATGATATAAATAAAAAAGGGTATAAAGTGTATTAAGTGATAATTTAATAAAGTCGCAAAACAATTTACAGTTTAATCCAAATGCTAGGATGCAACTATTCAGTGCTAGGGTGAATCGAAGTAGTGCTAGGGTGAATCTCGACAGTGCTAGGATGCAACCTTTCGGTGCTAAGGTGAAACCAAGGGTAAACACAGTGCTAGGGTGTCACAAGTGCTAGGGTGTCACTAGTGCTAGGGTGAAACCCAATCCATAGTAGTAGCTAGTAGCCTAAATTCCTCTAATCTAGTAAATTAATGTTATTTCAAACTTTACCTATTCATTACGGTTACATGTATGCAACTATATTTTGTAGTTGTTTAGACGAACTGATATAAATTTCTCTAGTCTGCTAAATTTCTGTTATTTTAAACAATCTATGTAAAATAAATAAAAATAAAATAAAACAAAAAATAAAATAAATATTAAGGAACATGTAACTGTCTTAATAATGTTTTATTATATTTTTTTATTAATGTTGTAAAGTGGGTTGTGATTTAATGCATTTGGGGGGACTGTCTACTTAGCGAGACAAGTTTGGCGTCACATGTCGCGACAAAATGTCAGCTGTATATATCAATTTATGGCAGAATAAAAAAAGTTGAAAAGACAAGAAATTATATAATGATGATTGGTTTGGACAGGACCAAGTTTAGGTTAGTTAGTTTAGTAAATTTACCAATTTATGTACTAAAACGGCAACTAAGTGGAATTAGTGGTGAACTTTACGAAAGTAGGCTGTTGGAGTTTCTTGACTCTCGCAGAGATATTATATATAGGCACTGTTCCAGTTGAAAAACGATGTTAAAAACTTGATTAAAAAAAGTGCCGCTCCTCAACGTAAAATGAAATCGACTTGACTGTGAAAGCTCGGTTTCAAATCATACTCATGGAAATTTTAGGAAAATAAAATACGGCACCCAATTCTGTGAAAGTCGACCTAGGACCGCTTTCCAAAGCAAACAATCGCGATTCATCGGTGACACCAAGAGTACATAATAGGAAAAGAGTATGACACTCTTCCCTATTCTAGCTAATCGGCTGGGCCGATGCTCCGGCCGAAATAGCCGTTTTACGCCTTGATTTCAGGGGGGGGGGTACCCCCTCTCGAATCAAGACATGTCTTGATTCCAGGGGGGAACCCCTCCTCGTTTCAGCACACTGCCAGCATGAACTCTGTGGTGAAATCAAGACACCACCGTGGCAGTGTGCTGAAACGAGGGGGGGTCCCCCCTGGAATATGTCTTGATTGGAGGGGGGTGCCCCCCCCCCCCCCCCTGAAATCACGGCGTAAAAGCGCTAGTTCGGCCGGAGCATCGTCCGGGCCGATTAGCTAGAACAGGGAAGAGTGTCATACTTTTCCCTATTATGTACTCTTGGTGACACTGATGCAAGATAGGAATTGCGGTATAATTTGGCATAACTTGGCGTTAGTGCGCATAGAAAAAAATGCATAGAAAAAATAGCTAACGCGATTTCTAGCTTAATACTTTTCAATGTTACGAAGGAATTACGACTAATTTTAATGAAACCGGACCATGGACAGAAATGAGTCTCTCGTTTCCACACTGGTACATAACGAAAATACAAACTAGACCACAGAAACCATAAGCCAACAGGTTTCGTTCCTTTCAGGAGAGACACCGAACGGTTGTGGCCTATATACCGGTTGTAGCTGCGACTGTTACGCACTGGCACAATAAAGCAAATAATCACAAGTGCATTCTCCAAAAATAACAGTTCCACTTAAAATTATCCCAAATTGTTCTTTGTCTTCGCCTCAAAATTTGCCAAGTTTCAACGGTTGAAATAACGGCTGCAAAATTTTCAGCTTCTATTTTGGGCAAAATTCTACTTTTGAGCTTGTTTTTAAACACTTCACCATTAAAAACCATTAAAAACTTTCTTAAACGTAACGACCGCAAGCGCATGATATACATGTCCTATAGAGGTCTGGGGGAGTGGGGTAAAAGCGCCCCTCAGATTCTACCCATCAGGACAAGACAAGCCCGCACTTTGGTGCTGAAAAAAGGTTCCTTGAAAGTTGAAACCTACAATTTTGTGGTCAAACATTAGTTGGTCAGAGTGGAAAATAATTTAAAAAATCAATGTTTAGTATATTTTTTGTTCTTTATGATTTATTAAACAGCAACACCATAAACTAACTTAACTTTCTAAACTAATCGATCCATTACTTGCTTGGGGAAACGACAGTTCATATATATGTAGTTTTGATGCAATTGACTTTAAGAATTTATACTAGCACGTTCGACATACCTGACTGATTGGGCTGATAGCTCAACCGCAACCAAAAATATGGGAATATAATAATAATAATCCGTTCATGATCCGTCATTTCACTGAAACAGCATTTACGTATGCCAGATACCAGTAAATGACAGGGTTATTATCAAAAAGTGGATTTGTGGGTTATAGACTTACACAATTGTAAAGTGGGAAAGTAAAATGGCAAACACGCATGTTGATTGTTCATATAACCAATTTTGCGACAAACTGCCGAATTTAGTAAGCGTGCTGAGTCAAGCATGTGCTGTGTTATCAATTAGAGTTCGCAATCGGGTCGGGTTGGTGCGGGTCGGGTCGGGTCGGGTCGGGTTGAGATTTTCCAACCCGCGGGTTGTGCGGGTCAGTTCGGGTCAAAATTTTTGAGTATAAATCCTTGAGTTTTGAGTTAAATTTTTCTGCTTTGATGATATTTTCAACGTCATGGACCCGCTACAGACCTTTTCTGAGCTCTTAGTTCTTTGTAGCCAAAATTAGCTACGTTAGTCCATATACATATACACGGGGTCTCGCTCCAAGGGGGCTTGTCCCAAATTTTTAGAAATTTTAGGGGGTAGGCTAGTCCCGAAGTTTTGGGGGCTTGAACTGACAAAAAAGTTGTTATTTGTAAATTTTGCTTAAAAATGGGAAATTAGTTGCAAAATTCGGACATTTGTTAGCAATTTTTTCGCTGTCTGTACTTTTTTTGAAGCATTTTACAGCTATATGAGGCAATTGTTGAGTTTTCAGGCACTTTTTTCAGCGACAAGGATGGGGGCTTGCCTCGGTGGGTCAAATCTGAGGGGGGCTTGGCCCGGAATCTCAAATCTAGGGGGAGGGGTTGCCCAACCCCCCCAAATACATTTGTGCTATAGTTTCAAAACCTATTAAATAATCAAAAAACCGAAAAAAGTGACAACGAAATTTCAAGTGTTTGTATAGCAGCTTCAGTAGAAGTCGGGTCGGGTCGGGTCGGGTCGGGTCGGGTCGGGTTAGACATCAGCTCGGGTCGGGTCGGGTCGGGTTATAAAATCTCGACCCGTTGCGAACTCTATTATCAATCAAATAAAATTATATTTAAATTTAAAAAAGTTATATAATCGATAAAACTATTTTGGGATAAGGCAATAAAATTCTTACTGTTATCAAAAAGCGACCGACTTTCCACTAATGTAGTCGTCTTTATCTTCACAGGCATCCGGAACATTCAAGCTGTTTCTGAAAACGTATATTCAAATTCAAAGATTTGACAATTAAAAAACAAAAATGATATTTTCTTCACAAAAGATAGCTATGTACTCAGCTTAAAGTTGATCAAATTGTAGGGATCAAGCCTCCCTAAGAAAAATGAAATCATGCAAACATGCACGACAAAAATATATAGACGACATTTCAATATCCTTAGAAACACAAATACGAAGAAACTATTTCTTATCAGATCCGCTGCGTTTTAGATTCTAGGTACTTGACTTCAGGATCTACTTAAGTTGACCTCCAAACACCACATCTTTCAGTGGCGTGCGTTCGCCGTTTAGAAATTCACCGTTTAGAAAATTACTGTTTCGAAAAATTTGTTAAAAAGTTCACCGTTTAGAAAATTGAGATTTCAGCACGTTCACTGTTTAGAATATTGAATGTTCAGAGCATTCGCCGTTTAGAAAACTAAAATTTCAGAACGTTCACCGTTTAGAAAGCTGAGTTTTCTAAAAGTTCATTGTTTAGAAAATGTTTCGTTTGGTGTCGAAGAAGACTTTTCTCCAACTTTTCATTGACTGGTCTGAATGAAAAGTTTTTAGAGCTTAATACCTAGCAAAAAACTGAATGCGTTTAACATAAGTAAGTGTAGCCGTTAAAAATACGATAACAAGCAAAGCCCAATGCAAAATGGGCACGAAGTATAAAACTTATAATATCACTTCGTGAAACAAAATCTGCTGCGCAGCAAACTTTAATCATGATAATGAGAAGTTTTACTTATTGCCAGTTGTCATCTGTGTCCTGTGCACCAAAATTAGTGAGTTTATAAAAAAGTTTTAATGTTTACAAAAACTCGTAGTGCAAATTAACCCAATCATAGCTGTTTCAGCCCATGCCATTGCAAAAAATTGAGTAAGTGAACAATTTGTGACAATCTGAAGAATGTGAAAACAAAAACTGGAGGTGATTATTTTGTTTATTTGAGAAATTCATGTCTATTTATACTTGTATAATCTGTACAATCAAATGTTGGCGAGACACTTCAGCATGTTTTCAATTGCACCAATATTATTATAACTGAATTTCATCCAGACGTCTATTCCATATGCAATTAGCTTCAGTCAATTAAATTCTGTTGAACTATTCTTTATGTACGTACATACATACCTGCACATCACCACAGCTACACAATGATTAGATCACTGAACAAACACACGTTGCGTACACACTCAGGTTCACAGATATCCGCACAATCACACAGATGACAACACGCAAAGACGCACACACATAACTCATTTAGTTACACGTTATTTTTCCGACAGCTCATTCTAAAGAAGCCTGCTGCGCTGTGGCGCAGCAGGAAAAATACTGTTAAAAATAATAAGATATAATAAAATACACGATATGTAATTGAAATATTATGTAACTGCAAATATATAACTATGTAAGTGCAAATACGATGGTCCACGAAAAGTTTTCTTCGACAGCGGAAGAAACATTTTCTAAACGATGAACTTTTTGAAAACTCGGCTTTCTAAACGGTGAACGTTCTGAAAATTCAACTTTCTAAACGGCGAATGCTCTGAGAATTCTATTTTCTAATCGGTGAACGTACTGAAAATGCAATTTTCTAAACGGTGAACTTTTTAACAAATCTTTCTAAACAGTGATTTTCTAAACAGTGAACGGTGAACGCAAACACTTTCAGTTAAGCTCACGCTCAGCTTTTACAGAGATGTTTCTTAAGGCCTACCTACTTAGCTATCAGGTTCGTTGATAATGCGTGAACCAACGTGGTTAGCTGGTATTACTTTGCACTTTTTTGAACTATTAAACTTGAACAAATTTTAACAACCACGTCATGTTTGTGCATTCTTGAACTAGTTAAGTTATAATCGCCAAGAGTATGTAGATAATAAGAAGAGTATGACACTCTTCCAACTGCCAGCTTAGCAGCGCAGGTGCGTCGCACAATAGCGGCCAAAAAAGGTACTGGGGCTGCCCCAACGGGTCCTGCAAGGTTCCAAATGGTCTTTGCAACGTACCCCAATGAGCGCGCACTGATGGATTTAAAAACAGATCCGCTTGGGTACTCATGTGTACCTCCTAGTGCCAATATCTTTATAAGGCTATCATAAAATATATACCACTTTAATAAAAAAATACTTGACAGTAGACGTCAAAGAAAAACAAAGATCAGGAATTTTTATTGGTGGAATTTAGAATGAGGCCAAGCAAAAATTTCAAACTTTATTATTCAAGAACACACAATACTTTACAGAAACGGCAAAATCGTTATTAAACGTTGACGAATTCATTTATAAACACTGAATTTATTAACCATACATTGAAGCTAAACTTTTTTCTTGCGTTACTATCTCACCACAATAAAGTAAATGTATCATACAAATAAAACACAAAAAATTATGACAAAACAAACAAAAACAGCAGCAAAATTCCTTTTCTGTTAACTCAGGTAACATGTTACTTACAAACCTATAAGAAATTAATAATCAATTACTAAATCTGATTCGGAGGTCTAAATCGAAACTATTTTACTTAGCGGATTGTCCGAATGCCTTTACTGATATACCTATTATATATCTGGCATATAATATGATCCCTCCTACCCAAAAAAGACCCTCCTCCATGACATACCAATACTCCCCCCTAGGTCGACACAAAGTCAACAGCCGTTTTTATTCATCAGCCGACAAATTGCAAAAAATCGAACCACGAACGGACAACAAAGTTGAAATACACTCCCACTATTTATCTCTCAATTAGGCATCTTTCTGTACAAGTACATACTACAAGGTACAGGTAACCCAACTAGACACGAAGGTAATTTAACAGTTAAGTGTTATATGTACAACGAATAGCACAGTACAATAAACTCGAATACAAAAATGAATTAGGGCCGGTGCATTCCATAAAACCAGGACTAACTCCAAACTTAAGCAAACAGGTAACATTAAAAAATCTTTAACTGAATTGATTGACAAATATTAATAGGAAATTCACCGCCGCAGAAATTACAAACAAATACTATCACAGTTCGCTTCAACAGCAAAATATAATTCATTCATTCATTAAAATAATACAAAAACATGATAATAAACCACAAATAATTATATTCTGACTATTGCGTAACTTTACATACCATCACACATTTTATATAAATAGTGTAAAAAATTTTACGTAAAAACTCAAGTCCTTTTTAACATTGAGGTGGTATACAACTTAGTATACATGTACATAAATCAAATTTTATATATATAACTTCAACAACAAAAAATCAACTTGAAACGCAGACAGATACATATAATGGCTTATGAATAATACAAACAAGCTGAGTAGCTAGGATGTCAACTTTAGAGCATATTATGAGTGTAGGACTACACACAGACGCTAAGAGATTACAACGAGCAAAGACAAATTTGTGTTTAGTAAATTAGACTCAGTTTTATATATTTTGACTCCTAAAAGAATGAAATTGTGAACATTTCTAAGTGACAAAAAAACAAAAAACACTTCCACTTTCAGATTTTCACCTCAATCAGAATGAACTACTGAAAACAAAACCATATGGTCGCAAACATAATATATACCTACACTAAACATGTAGTTATGTGATTACGTATATACTCTGGAAGGCACGCAATCTAAACTTAAAAATTCAAACTAATATTAGTATATTACATAATGAAGCATAAAAGCAGTTTAACACAAAATAATCAGAACAAACTTGAATAAAATACAAAATCCACAACAAATCCTCATTTTATGTACATACGGTACACGAAAACTGTTTAGTAACTTGGTATTTTTCTGTTAAGGTTTGCACAAATTGAAAAATATGTTTATGTAATAACATTTTTCGGTGTTTTCTTGTGCTACTTTAAAAAAATATATATGTCCGGGATCCGGGTATGAAGATTGGCGACACATTAAGCTAAATATAAAACCATGTATGTATTTTATATACAAATCTGAGGGCCTTTTCATATTATAAACTGGATTAGATAAAACTAAATTAAATTTCATAACTCTATAGTCAACTAATGAAGCTTAATTAAATTTTACAAACAGATATGGATATATAACCGGAAATATCTATATGTCAAGTTGAGGAACTTGTTACAGTACATATGAAAATTTTTTATTGAGTTATGAAAATTGTTTATCTAAGCCAGATGATATATAATTCATCTTTAGTGACCAAATGACTCATCACTAATAGATTACGAATACCTATATCTTACAAACTCAAAGCACTGCAAAGCATAAATAATCATAAAAAACCAAACACTTGTTACAATACAAATTAAGCATAACAAAACGCAAGTTATAACAGCGCTAAACTATTTTTGGTTAAACGCACTGATGAAGCCATTAAATTTACACAAAATCCAAATTCTATGATGATGATGATCGCAAAAAATGTGTACTTTTAAAAACAACAAACAAAAAACACAAGACACAGAGACAAGGATAATAAATATATATAACCATACAACGTAGAAAACATATATTTTTAGTTCACATTTTGCATTTTGAAACAAAATCACAATTTGGATCAGCGTAACAGCGCAAAAACACTAAAACTAAAAAATCCAAGTTCTTTAAAAAGGCACACAGTTATCCATGTCTGGCAGGATAATGGTCAAATTTTAAGAATTCTTTTGAGAATACAAACATATAACACATCAATAAAAAACATAAAAAATAATTGCCTGAATATCATGCAAAGGGCTGATCATGCTTTCAGCCGTTAGTCCGTCTCCAGTTAACATGAGAACGCCGTCCAAACTAAGGGCCTATTTCTTTCCCGGATTAAACGGACTTGACTTATTGTAGTCCGAAGTTTAGGAATGGCAAATCCGGTTAAACGGACTAAACGAGTTAAAATAAGTCAGCGGCTTAATTTTAGTCTGACCCCATTCCAAAACTACCACTGGACAAAACGGATTTAACATACACGCATAACATTAGCGTGCATAGTTAAATCCGTTTAGTCCGACATAAAAGCAGCATGATAAAATTTAAGTCCGTCAAATCCTGAGGTTTTAGAATGGTATTTTTTAGCATAATTTTTAAACCGTTTAGTCCGATTAAAATTAACTCTTTATTCCGGTAAAGGAATAGGCCGTGAGAGTTAGATTTTTTGAAATAAGTAAAAAAAATAAATGCTTCGCATTTTATTTACTAATTTAAAATCACAAAACATAGTCGTATTAGCCTGATGTAGAGTATTTTTTATAATCAATTATTCAATTGTTGTTTAATTATTGTTCAATTTTAATCAATTGTTGTTTAATTATTGTTCAATTTTGTTGTTCAATTATTTTTTATAATCAACCGTGTTGAAATAAGTTAGCCAACGACTAAACTTTTTATAGGGTTCCATAGGTTTGATTTCTATAGCTGAACGGACATTTATAACGGGCTGTCACTGTAGAAGCATGAATTGGCCCTTCATGTAATTATAGAATGCACCAATGTATTGAAATAAAATTTAATAAATATCATTTACATATAATCTCATGTTATCTTTCCCTGCCCATTATTAATTTATTAAGCAAGCAAATTTGATAAGAAAAAATGTTAGCAACTTGCAGAGTTATATACCTACTAAACAACTTTCAATAAAAATCCCAAACATATATAATTACAACAGGTGCACTCTACTCAAGTATGGGTATTATATATATATAGACAACTAAACCGACCGCCCCCCCCGGTTCACATGAGCAACAGCTGTTCGTGCCTCGGACCCCCCTGCGCCGGAGCGCCCCCTCCCCCGTTGACGGCACTGAGTTGTTGCTGCTGGAACACGCCGTAGTTGGGCCCCGGGGTCCCGTTCTGCAGGGCGTGCTGGTAGTGCTCCGCCTCCGAAGGCAACGGCTTGCTGGCATTCGCCTGAAACACACACAAAATGTACTCTTGATACGGCAGTCAGAGTCACACATTATGTACTCTTGATGCGTTAGTCTGAGTTTAACATATACTCTTGGTAAGTCAGTCAGAGTTGGACATTGTTATATACAGTACTCTTGCTAAGTCAGTCAGAGTCGGACATTATGCACTCTTGATAAGTCAGTCAGGGTCAGACATTAGACAAAACTTGACACCTCCCCTTCTCCATCAAAAACTGTGCTACGGTAAGTGTTACGATCATGCCTTTAAAACTATTATTACAGTATATAACGGGATACAAAAGGAACTGGGCTTATTTTAGTCCGAAATTAGGCATGGAAAACGGACAAATCGAGTTAAAATACATATCAGAACCAGAGATGGAACCGGTTCACTAAATCTTGACCCGGTGATCCGGTGACCCGGTTCTATCTCTGGTCAGCACTACTTGATTCTATATTAGAACATTCGAACCCAATACCTATTTCTAAACTGTCACCGGACCAAACGGAGTTAATAATCACCAATCACACAATTCACATAATCCTGCAGTTATGTACGTAAGTTTATTCTGGAATTAAAGCAGCGCGCCTAAACGAAGTCCGTTTTGTAGTGGAAATTTTATGCAATACTCCGAAATAACTTTTAGTCAGCAATAAAAAACTCTCCTGTATATAATGCATTAAAGAAATGGAACCCAAGTTTTTTGCATATCAAGGAACGAGTGTCTAGACCATATGCTTAGCATATTTACGTATGAAAGTAGGAAAAATTATGACGACTGCAATTTCCGATTTTAAAATGTTCAAAAAAAGTGCAGTTATTTTTATTACTACGTACAATGGCAAACAATTTGTCCTTCTCACCGAACTGTGCAAAATTCTGCATCAGCTGAAACTAAATAGTGCGTATACAAAATGAGGGAGGGGGGTTTGGGAAGACATAATATACAGAATGTATACTACCAGAAAATTTGAGACAATATATATTCGAAATATTATATATTATTAGATGATTATATACATAACTGCAAAAATATATTTCATTAGGAATGAAATTTCAAACTCTACACTAATACTCCCCCTTCCTAAATTGGACTACTTCAATAAGCTATAAATGTGATTTCATAGACATGCACAATGTGAAAAACATAAATGAAAAAATTGAACCTAGTCCAAAAAAACTGAAAAAATGTGGCAGCTCATGCAGCCAGCTGTTGGGTTGGAATTTTTAGAAAGAGAAAACAAGTGTAGCCGATTTGCATAATTTTTGCTCCTATGTACTCTTCTTAAACTCAGGACTTCAAAAATAAAATTTGTTTTAAAATGAAAATATTAAATTTTTGAAAATGTTTATTGTTTGTTTTTATCTATTTGTTTATCTATCTATCTTATGTGTTTTTATCTATCTATCTTATTTGTTTTTATTTAGTCTATTTGTTTTTGTTTTTAAAAATTTCAGCGGTCCAAAACCCGAAAATTCTAGAACAGTTCTAGAACAATTTCCGCATCACAGGAGGTTCAAAAATACACATTTTATAAACAGTTTTAAATTAATAGTTTTTATATAGATTTAATTGTTGAAGTCTTGAGGTCACGAGGAGTCCTTTGGTGTAAAAATTATGCCAATTAGCTCACTAGATTCTACAGTCCAGGTTGGGGGCACGGAATGGGGAATAACAGAGAAGACACGAAATACTCTCCGACAGACCTACTCTACTCTAATGTATGCCACTAACGGGATTAGGTGAATTTGATTGATTATATACAGATTAACACAAGTGTAGAAAAAGAAGCTATCAGATATTTCGGCTGTTGAGAAGCAACAAGGATAAGGGCAACAGATTAAAACCGAATTAAACAGACTATATATATACTCTCGCATTGTGCTTTTTATCGAAATGAGTCCAGACCTAACTCACTAATTCCACCAGGGTTTTTTCGTCAAAAATTTTGAATCATCTTGGTCATTTTTAAAAAAAATCCGTGATTTTTTAAACCGAGTGAGTAAAAAATACCAAAGTATGCACTGTGGATTCACAAACGGTCAAAATATACGATTTAAAGGGATCTGAAAATTTTTAGGCCATTATCCATGCTTTTAAGATGCCTTTGAACTACAACCGGGTCTTTTCTGTTATTCCCCCACCAATATGGAATTTGGAAGTTAGTGAGCCGATTTGAATAATTTTTGCACCAATGGACTCCTCTTGACTTCAGGACTTCAAAAATGCAAGTTTAAAAAAAAATTTGCAAAAAAAATAAAAAATTAAAAAAATTTATACAAAATGCGGACTTTTTCATTTTCTGAAATTAGTTTTCTAAGTTCTGAGGTCAAGAGGAGTCCATTGGTGCAAAAACTATCCAAATCGGCTCAGTAAATTCCTAATTCCGGACAGGTGGGGGAATAACAGAAAAGAAAAGAAAACGACAGGGCCTCCCACAGGTTGATGGTCTCCGCATTGCTGAACTGATACTTGTGCAAGTACGACTGCAAGGCTTTGCGGAATGTCTACAAGTACAAGCTAGATAGAGCTAAAATAAATGTTCAACCTTCAACAATTTTCGAAAGTGTGACCAAAAAACAAGTTAACACCATAGATGCACATAGGGGGGGGGGTAGAGGGGGGTATCCACCCCCCCCCTTGAGGGGGGTCGGCACCCCCACCTCAGACATCCGGCACCCCCCCACCCCCCCTCTGATGGCCAAGAAAGTGCCCCAAAAATGCGTAAAAAGTTGAAAAATTGCAAAAAATTTTCGCCTGCGGCGAAAAAAATACCCCAAAAATGAGTTGAAGATCGAAAAATTCACTCATAATAATTTTAGCTGAAATGTCGACTGTTGGCTAAACGGCTGAAATAATTCGGGGGTGTGCAAACAATCGGTCAGGGATTGCTAAGGTTCTCGGCTGACAAGGACGCTGAACCCTACCTCGCACCAATGTATTTTGCACGCCATGGGTCAATTTAGGTCGCAGTTTCTTGTAAGCTCTTGTTTTTAGATTATGGACTCTCAGATTATGGAGGAGTTCCTACTGTAGCTTACACACATCTAACACAATATGCATAAATTAAATATGATCGAATAAAGTAAGTCGAATGAAGTAAGATGCTTACTAAGTACATATACATATATTTCGATCAAACGATCAGTTAAGAATCTGGATAAGGTCTGCAGTTATCTCACAGTTTATCAAGCATATATACTTTACAACAACAATAATAATAAGAAAATAAGTTGAAACAAACCAAGAACGGGCTGTAAGTTCGCGCGAATAGGGTGCGGAAAACAGTGTCTGCCCTACGAAGATCATATTCCTATTCTCAACAGGTATACCTAGTCCACCTACTTTGACGAGCTCACACGAATTGCATATTCTCGTTTATTGACCTAAATTGACCCATTTATGGCGTGCAAAATACATTGGTGCGAGGTAGGGTTTTCAGCGTCCTTGTCAGCCGAGAACCTTAGCAATCCCTGACCGATTGTTTGCACACCCCCGAATTATTTCAGCCGTTCAGCCAACAGTCGACATTTCAGCTAAAATTATTATGAGTGCCCGCTCTAACGTTTTTGCCATTTGCCAATGTTGAGTTAGTGTAAAAAAACCCTGTATGTTACATGAGCACATGATATAATTTAGCTGAAGGTCGCGCGAATAGGGTGCGGAAAACAGTGTCTGCCCTACGAAGATCATATTCCTATTCTCAACAGGTATACCTAGTCCACCTACTTTGACGAGCTCACACGAATTGCATATTCTCGTTAATAAAGTCTTGTACCAATGCTTTTACAAGCTCAGCCTAAGTATTTTTCCGCTTTAGACAGACAGTAACCTATTCTACCCAAGGAGCCGCCCGACAAGGGCATTTTTCCTTACTAGTCCTCTCTCTTTTTCCGCTGTAGTGGAAACGAAGCACACTACATATACATAGCTATGACGGCTTCACTGCCTGAAGCGGACCAATGTACAATGTACGTAAGTGTACATGTGTAGTGTGTACATGTATATACAATACCTATGTAAAATTTGACCCCTTGGATTCCCGTTCGGGGGATTGGAATCCAAGAAGGCTCTAGACAAAAACAAACCACGGATTCGTAATCAGGGACATCAAAATTCAAGTTTTGAAAGTTTACCCCTTGGACACGTGTCGGGGAGGGGGTACCCTGAGGGAGGTACCCCCAAAAATGCAAAAGGGTCCAGAGTCCCCTTTGGGAACACCCTGGGGGGGCAATCTGTGGGGCAATGGGTATTAATATAATATGTTCGCAAGTTCACAATACATATTACACGAAAAAACTTGAACTATCATGAAAAACAAACAGCAAACCTAATTATTCTACTGTGAAGATACGTACGCGCATATATACATGACATACAGCCAACAGGGGGGTACCGTCTAGGGGACTATTCAACATCTGAGCAAGAAAGTGATAATACCAGTGAATGCACAGCATATGGGTTTATATTCGTATACAAAACGACAGACCTCCAGCTATAACCATGATAGCTCCACTGCCCGTAGCGAACCTACCCCCGTAATACACGTGGCGGGGGGTATGGGCATGCCCTGGGGCTTATAGGCCGAAATTCAAAAAAAGCCCATGTTAGTTTCTATTCCACTACTGTACCACCTCACATGCAAAAGATCATGACTGGCCGTTTTGCGCAACTTCTTAAAAAGTGTGCTAAACTTTTTCGTACTTAGTCATTTTTTGGACCCCAAAAAAGGGGTTTCCCCCCTCCCAGCACAGCCTCTCACGGAAACACCCGAGCAAAATCATTTTTTCCGTGTCTATTGCAGGCTATACGAAATGTGAAAAACCAAAAAAGGTGTCGCTCGGATGAACTACCGGCGAGAAAAGTTCTGGAAAAAAAAAAAAAAGAGCGAAAGTCCGTGAATTTTGGGGGGTCCCCGGGGGTATCTCAGAAAATACTTGACCGATCCGGCTGAAATTTTGCCAGCACTTAGGTATTGCCAAGGGGTGTACACACACAAAATTTCGTGTAAAAAGCTCTTCTATATTTTGAGCTACAAAAAGTTCAAATTTTCAAAATCCGCAATAGTGCTAAATTTTCCTATTCTAGGGTTGGGCGCTATCGCGCCAACCCTGATTCACCTATATATTTTTAACGTCCCCTTCCTCCTATATATATAATATATGTGCAGGTATGAAACAAAAAACACACATGACAAAACCAGAAAATAATATTTACTACACAAAGACGTACAGGTTTGTTTTAAATAAATAAATAAATAAATAAATGTTAGTAATCAACAGTTAGTAGTAAAGCTGAGCTTCAAGACGCCAACACCAATCACAAACACAACACCCTCAGTCTGAGTCCAGTGCAACCTACAATAACGCACGCCAGTTAGCAGAGTGGATTGAAACTACATTTGTTAAAAAACAAAACAAATCTGATGACTCATAACCATACATGTAACAGCACCAAAAGTTTGGGTACCCCTCCCCCCCTTGGTGGGACCCCCCCCTCCCATGCGTCTACTCTTTTTTGACCCCCTCTTCTCCGAAAAATGAAGCAATTTTTACTTTTTTTGACCGAAAAACACCGATTTTGACAATTTTTGGCGCAAATTTTGGTAAAAACTGCTTAAATTTCACAAAAAATGGCGATTTTTTTCAAATTTTGGCTAAAATTTGTTTCCCGCTGGTACCATCCACTCCTTTTCCCCGGGCCACCACTCTCCCCCCGGCGCCCCCCTTCCTCCCGCGGGACCGAATTTTTGGGGGTCTTCCCCTACCCCCAACTACATGTATGCTGATAACCAGGGCTTGTACCAGCACCAGAATACGCTTTTGTTGAAGTTTTAGTAGAAAAAACCTTTTGTCAGAGTATCAGATCAGCGGCGGATCTAGGATGAAATTGAGGGCGCCGGCGAAATCCTTTAGAAAATTTTAGTAAAAACAATGTAAGAACAAAATATTTTTCGCCATTTTATAACCCTTGTGCACAATTTCACTGGGGCAAAATTTCGGGGGGGGGGGTTTGAGATTGGGTCTAGATCAGCCGCTGTCACAGCTAACAGTTGGGTTGATGAGTTAATAGGCTCAAACATGTAACAAAAGTTAAAGGATAGTGGGAATTGTCTGGTAAAATGTTGAGTACACTTATATACCCCTAGATCGACCAAAACTCTCTTTATTTAGCAGAATTAAGTTCGATGCTATTTAAGAGACTGTTCCAACTATTTTTTACGTTCGATAACTAGATCAACTATCAAGTAAGGTCCTAGTCATTTTCATGCCATCTAATAAGAATCTCAAACT
This sequence comes from Trissonchulus sp. WLG1_4, assembly GCA_030248245.1. Taxonomy (NCBI): domain Eukaryota; kingdom Metazoa; phylum Nematoda; class Enoplea; order Enoplida; family Ironidae; genus Trissonchulus; species Trissonchulus sp. WLG1_4. Next base: position 25,115 of record JASANF010011124.1, read on the forward strand.
GAAACACGCCTACAACTTCGCCAAAAAAAGTTTCATTTTTGTCAAACAATTTATAAATGCACACTTATATACGAAATATACGTACTTGAGATGCTTTCCTAACAAAATTTCCTTTAACACGCATCTAGAACATAATTATAGTAGCTATTTATAGCAACAGGCTACTAATCCATGTCTATTAAACCAATTGCATGCAAGCCGCCAATCAAATTCAGCCTTCAACACAAATCTAAAAAAATCTACTTAAAATTGCTTTCTTCAAGCCATGACTTGTTTTAACAACAAGATACCGCGTATATATCTAACATATAATGAGCACTGAGTTTAGAGTTGGCGGTATGGTTGTGGGGGGTGGGAAGAATAGTCGAACTGCCCCACCGTTTTTTACCCTGAACTAGGTTTTTATCCATCACACTCTCAACGTGTACGCCAAAGTCCTGCTGTTACCCACACTTCCCTCCAGATCCACAGCTGTTTTCAACTAGATGGGAAACAACGGGTCTGCCCCGTTGGGTCAAATGAGTTGGAGCTTGTCCCAGAATCTTAAATCAGGGGGGTTGCGGACATACATGTATGAGGGGGGGGGGGGATCGGACGGAGATTTTGCCCAAATTTTTTTTTAAAAATGGCCATTTTTTGCAAGTTTTGCAAAATTTAGGGTATTTCTGGTCGACCAGGGGGGAGGTGAGGTTCCCCAAAATTTGGCCGGAGAGGCCCCCCCAAAATTTTGACCCCGTTACATATACGGTTGCGGGGCAACTTTCCCTTCGCGAGCCACCGATTTTGCTGTCGTGACTCGTGAGCACATTTCAAACACTCGGTGGGGGGGGGGGGGTGGTAAAACCCTCACCCAAACCCCCCACGCCCATGTATATATGGCCCCCACCCGCGGCCGCGCCAACGACCAACCCTTCACCTTTCCCCCTAGATTTTCACAAGATCTAGAAATGTCGAAAGTGAGCTATGAACAAGTGCTTGCGATACCCAGTGCTCAAAAAGTCAACACAAGATTAGTGCGGAAGTCACCTGTGGCAATAAAATAGTGGGGAAAGAAAAACAATAAACATCTTAAAACTCGCTTGCGCTTATCCACAAATCAGTGCTCAGCCAAACGAAAGCATGCACTGCACAACCAAGGGCCTTTTTATAATCAACATTAACAAGAATCAATTTCAAACCATACATGTATGAGAGGGACCCACCCCTCCCCCCGTAGAAAAAAATCGAGGGGTCTGGGGTCCCGAAACTTTGGACAAAATTTAGCAAAAATGGTCTTTTTATGGGAATATTTTGCCAAATATTGCAAAATGGGGGGGTATTTTTGGTCGATCAGCGAAAATTTTCTTCAAAATTTGGTCGGAGCGCCCTCCCCCCCAAAAAAAAATTTGACCCCGTTACATGTATACTTCAAACTATAGGTCAATATCATCCATATAAATTGCCACCACATTTGATAGCAAAATAACGTTCACTCTTGACGATGAAAGACCGATAGCAAAGTTAACTGAGTTGAAGAAAAAAGGTTCTCGGTTTCAACCGCTTTGCTAAAGTCTGACTAACAATTGTTGGACCATGAAATGAGGACATACACATAGTTTCATCACGAAATGAACCAATTTAGCGATCAAGAGTATATATACAGCAAGTAGGTAGTCGCGAACACGACGCCACCAATCTTGTCTCAGGGTTCAGCATTCGGTGGTCAGACTTTAGAACACCGTATTGTGATGCACTAGCGAGCGACTCAAGACAGACCACATTAATATGGTTAGTTACCCTGGCAACCGGAGAGGGGGACGGCGGCGGCCGGGCTAGTACTAAAAAGCCACAACCTAGGGCCTGTTGCTCAACTTCACAAGTCTTACAATTGTAACAATAGTAAGTGCACAATTAGGTATATAATTCGTCATGGTAATGAATTTATACGACGAATTCGCAACCAACCACCTGATAAGTGTATTACACTTACAATTGTTACAATTTAAGATTTGTCAAGTTGAGCAACAAGCCCCTGGTTGCCAATCACAGTCAAGCACTACTAAGCATTCTCAAGCAACCCAACAATTTATTTTGCCGGCTGAACGGACATACGGTTTAATCCTAAATGAATTAATCCTAAAAGCGGCTGTAAGTGTGAATCGAATGCACCACGCCGGCAAATGGCCAAACATATTCTATATAACGTTTGACCACTAAAATCATGGTACATTTCCAGTTTATGCGAAAAGACGATATTTTAAAGCATACACTATCCACCAGGGGCGGTCCCAGGGGGCGGGGGGGGGCACAAGGGTCCCCCCTTTGGTTTTTATGGTCCGGCCGTAAAAAAATTTTCTGAAGTGTCTCCAATTGACCAAATTTGGCCTAAAAATCAAAAATTTTTTCCTGGGGGCTGCCGCCCCCAGACCCCTGCAACTTTGTAGTTCACTATTTCTTGCTATTATCTTTTATCAAACCCTAAGCATGCATGCACGAGTACATTATGCTCCATTTACTTGTGCAACACATTGTCTGATGTGATGGTACCATCTTTTGTTTTAATTTTTCTGTCGTAAAAAATTTCTGATACGTCTCCAGTTCACCCAATTCGGTCTAAAAATTGGAAAATTCTTTTTCTGGGGGCTGCCGCCCCCAGACCCCTGCAACTTTAAGGTGTAGTATCTTGCGTTTGCGAAAATCCGGCCTAAAAAATTTCTGATAGTCTGATACGTCTCCAGTTGACCAAATTCGGCCTAAATATTGAAAAATTCTGCATTTTTTCCTGGGTACACCACTGGTCTTGAATACAAACAGAGTCAATTCATTGCCCTTGATATGGCTGCGGCTATAACAAAATAGCGTTAAGCTGAAAAACGCTATTATAAAAAGTGAAACAATTTCGTCAGACCTCCGCCCCCCCCCCCGAAATCGAAGTCTGGGACCGCCAGTGCTATCCACTTGCCACAAAAAATGTTAAACCATAAAATGATACAAGCTACAAGCCACCAAAACAGCTTACTTACAAAATCTACAGTTACCGAAGCTCACACGTCAAAAAGGATCACCCAAATCTATCTAGCAGTTAATAGTTAGTAAACTAAAGTCTGACCAAAAAATGCTGGACCCTGAGACAAAAAGAAACACGCAATTTTATTAGGAAAAGACTTAATTGCAAGCATCAAGAAAACAGCTAGAATAGTCACAAAAATCACGCCACCTGTTTTGTCTCAGGATTCAGCAATGTCTGGTCAGACTTTAGTTACTTTACCTAGCGACAAAGACAAAACAGCTTCAATGCTACTACACTACTACTGGAGTATGAATACGTATCCTTCTTTCGCATGACAATAGCAGACTGTGACCTTTTGTCTTGTTGTATATTAATAAAACCATTCCACATGAAAACTGAAGGGTCTAGTATATTAGCATTAGCCTATTATGCAGTTGGTCTATAGTAGCCATGTAGCAATTTTTGTTTAAGTAACAACGCCGTCCCATTACCATTATATTACGCTTTGGATCAAACATCAGCATTCTCGATAGGGCCCATTCCTTTACCGGATTAAACACACTTGACTTGTTTTAGTCCGAGGTTTTTGAACGGCATATCTGACGGACTATGAACGATTTAAAAAAGTTAGTGGCTTTATTTTAGTCCTACTAATTGCTTACTAAAACTAAATGGATTTTAACGTTTTAACAGTGGTGTGCAAGTCCAATCAGTCCGACTACATAGCTAAAAGTAAAGTCCGTTTAATCCGAAGGCTCTGGAATGGCTTTTGCAGCATAATTTTTTAACCGTGTAGTTCGATTAAATCTCCTTTTATCCGGTAAACGAATAGGCCCTTTAAACTTGTTTAAGTCCGTTTAATCCAGAGGCTTTGGAAAGTATTTTCAATCATAATATTCACACCATTATACTCCAATTATAATAATTAAAACCCTTTAATCCAGTAAAGGACTGGGGGCCCTAGGCATCAACTTAACTTCTCCACCCCTACCTGTGTGTAATGTTGGTATTGTGGATGGAAATTATGAATGGCGTCCTGCATGATGTCGCGGGGGTTCATGGTTTCCTTCAGGGAGCTGCTGATGCTCTGCAGGGTCACCGGGCCAGACGACAGACGCCCAGAGCCAACTAGAACACAAACAAGTCCTGTTGGCCTAAGGACACACATGTACACGGGGCGTCAAGCCCTTCCCCAGGAATTGAGATCCCGGGACAAGCCTCCCCTCAGATTTGAGCCGTCGGGACAAGCCCCTCTACTTGGTGTTGAAAAAAGGTGCCCCAAAACTGATTTATCGCCCCAGATCGCTGTAAAATGCTTTAAAAATGAGCAAAAAGTTATACGTTCGCTAAAAATATGCAAACTTTGCAAAAAATTTACAATATTTTCAGGCAAAAATTTGAAATTTTCGAGTTTTTGTCGGTTCAAGCCCACGGCCAAAACGTCGAAACAAGCAACAAATAAAAACACGAAAATTCCGAGACAAGCCCCCCCCCCACCGAGATACCAAGTACATGACAAATTGGAATACTCTTTAGTCTTTCAGATGCTGATAACTGGCAGAGTTTTCGCATAACAACTAGTCTTGACAGTTGACACCAACTTTGTTCATACAAAAATCTGGTCTTGTCCGAAGTCAGGCAATTCCAAGAAAACTGCCAGGCCAGATGACACAGTTTTTCACGAGAAAAAACTATGGTGTCAAGTCCAGTTTGAACGTAAAAAAATCTACACAAAACGATTCAGTCCATACCTCACAATAGTTGACCAAATATTGTCTCTTTATCCTTATGTTGTCAACTTAAGAATAAGCATGACCCGACTCTAGGTCACTATATGCTCCGTCACCCTTCATAATATTAGCATGCTCACCAGTGGAGTCAGCGTAGACAGAGACAGAGAATGCAAAGCGCAAGACCACGGCGGCCAAGAACATTTCCAGACAGATGATGAAGTTCTGCCAGCCAGCGGCCACCGTTCCCGTCGACGCGATCAACTGGCCCCCCTCCGTCACGATCGGCAGAATGCCCCCCGCTGCGCCCAGGATGGCCAGCAAAACGCCTGAAACAAAGGTCTAGATCACCTGACTGCAACCTCTTTAGTCCTCAGCAAACGTTGGCAGGTAGCAAAGTCTGGGCTGGGGTGAGCCACCGGGGAAGGGCGCGGGTCGGAGCAGTTTTCCGACCATTTTTGCAATTTTGCTTCGTGAGCCACCGGTTTTGGCGTCGTTAGCTACCTTCAGAACATTCTGGAAGGTTGGTATTGGGAGCTGAAGCACCTGTCTGGAAAGGGGGTGAAGCTGACTTCTGTATGATGGTCATGTATGGTATTCAGTAAATAGTTAGACACCGGCCTTTTGAACAGGCGCTATTTCGTCAATTCTCATGGGCAAGAATAAATCACAAACTTCAAAGACATACGACGAGACTGATGGAACCGGGACCCCCCAACTTAAAATACGAGGGCCAGGGAGAGGCTCCCAGATCATTTGGACAAAAGAGAAATAATGCCATTTTTTTCGAAAAGTTTGAAAAACTCATAGAATTTTCGGGAGACCAGTAAAAGGGTTCCCAAAATCTGTTACAGCAAGCCTCGCCCCCCAACTTTGTTCTTATTACATATTATACAATATACATACATAGTTTAGTCAATATACAAATACAGTCTAGTAAATATACATACACTGTCTAGTAAATATGCATACATAGGCTGGAATTCACAACCTAACACTAAAGTATTGCTTAAAAGTTAGTGAAATACTTAAATTTCAGCCTGAAACACTTAACATATTAGTGTTTCAAGCTCAAATTTAAATGTTTCACTAAGCTTTAAAAAAAACTTTAGTGTTAGTGTTAGGTTGTGAATCCCAGCCATAGTCTACATATAAATAAATTACATGAGCTATTGTGAACCAGGAGTACCTTGCCATATAGCCATATACCTTGCCAGTAGGACATGAAGACGACGGCCTTGACGCAGCAAAACTTGAGGACGGGGCTGTAGGGTGCCAGCAGGTCCTTCGTGGCCTCGTAGAACAGGAACAGACCGAACAGGGCCAGCGAGTAGGACACGTTGTAGATCACCGTGATGTAGAAGAAACCTTCGTCCAGTCTACAACAGGGACAGGGGCCGATAGTCACAATAATGTGGATTGGCATAAAGATTGTTACTAAAGTTGGACCAAAACTTGCAGAACCCTTAGACAAAAACCAGACGGCGCTACAACATACTGTACTAACTTTAAACATAAAATTTCTTCTTTTAACATTCCAAGTCAATGTTTCATTTCGCCTCAATCTTTTATAAGCCTTTGGTCTACTGCCCAGCTAGCAGGGTTGGCAGTCTCGGTCTCGGTCTCGGTCTCGGTAGGAAAACCGAGACCTGCCATAGGGTGGTCTCGGTATTTCAGATGAGACTTGAAGTTTTCAAAATTTTCCAAAATCACGAAGATTTTTTTTACAGAATCCCAAGCATAAAATGGTCAAAGCTGTCTACTGCTGAAGAATGTCAGTTTACTAGTAAACTTTGGCTAACTTCAAGTTCAAACTATGTATATCAAACTAGATTTTTTAATTAAAGTTTGAGCTAGAATGGGTTGTCTGGCTTAGCGATGTTGCATTATTGTATGTGGAACCTCTCAAGCATAGCTATGTTAAACAGTAAAAATACTGCCCATCATTTACCAAATAGTGCTAAGTTCGTAGTTGATTTGTAATTAAAAATTTGCAAGTTTCTGCAACTTGACTAAGCGCGAATTGGGTGGCAGTTTAATTGTGATTCTTGAGCCCCATCCTTTAAACCATGTCAAAACATTAAGTATCTGAAAAAACCTAGGCGCAATCAAATGCTCTTTGGGCTATGAAGTGGATGGGGCATGAAACCTTCCCCCCATATAAATGTGTCAGCGGGAGAAACTTTTCTGGTCCGTGATGATGCCCCTATCAGAACTTCTGATAGTAACACCACTGCACCAGCACGTTTGGGTGGTCTCGGTTGTCTGGTCTCGGTCTCGGTCTCGGTTGCAAACCCGAGACTTGCCAACCCTGCCAGCTAGTTACACTACTTATAGTAAAGCTCTAGTCAGAATAAGGCAATAACAGCTGGAAAAATTTTCCAAAAAGCTTGTGACTATTACTATCAAGAGTATTTGCCTTAGCTGGAAGGAGTAGTCTATGTACTTTCTGCAGCAAAAACTTTACTTAAAATACACTCACAGCAATGGTATTTCATACAACAACAATACCCAGGAGTCGGAGTGGCCAATTTGTACAAAATAAAGCTCTCGTTCACCCAAGACATTCAATCAATAAAGTCTGATAAAAAATAATGAACACTGAAAAAAACCAGGCGGAATTTGTTTCCTTTCTGAATAAACTTTTTGTAGTTTTTTTTGTAGTTTTGCATCATTTTGTTAACTGCTGTACTATCACTGCTGCTGATAGTTGAAATGAGTTCTTTTCCCTTTATCTAAAATCACATGTTTTCTTTTGTCTCAAGTGTTCAATAATATTCTTGGTCTGACTTTAAGCCAGTCATTCTGCTCTGCTGTATACTTACGACCAATTGTTCTCGTGGTAGCGATGGAGTGGCGTGAGGACCAGCGTGCTGAAGGACATGACCGGTTTCACGAAGCAGAACTGCAGCGTGGCCTGAAACACAACACAGCACACTCACCACCATAGTGTGACAGATGTTAGTGGTGGTAGATCAAGTGATTCGTAATTAAAACACGTCATGTTATTATAGCGGCAGAAAAGACACCATGCAGGATGCAGACATACAGTAGACATTAAATAGATAATTAAATGTATTATACTATCCTTATTTTCATGAAAAACATAATAACGATCAGCCTTTGGAACGGCAAATGGTAGAAACTTGATTTTTGCACCACTAGATGGGCAAAAAATTTCGCCATTGCACGGCTTTTTAATTTTTTTTAATTAACATAAATTTTACGCTTTATCAACGCTTTTAAAACAATATCAGCCCATTACAGTTACTTTGAAAAAGATTCGATGCACTACTAGCGTCGTACTCACAAGTTTCAATGTTTACATTGAGCAAGTGCACGTGCACTTGCTCAATGTAAACATTCAAACTTGTGAGTACGATGCTAGTAGTGCATCAAATATTTTTCAATATTTTTCAATTTCAATTTTTTTGCAATATTTTATAAGATTTACATAAGATATAGTTGCATTACAAAAATTTATATGGAAAATGTTATATCAATTCGAAATGACCTCAGACTGTGGATCTAGTCAACCTAGTCTAAACTAGACGCACTAGACTTGTAAGTATAAAAAATAAATAAATTCCATTATTAATCACCTGATTTAGCAGCTAAATTTGTCACAATAGTGAGTCTGCATCTGCAAGAATGTGATTTTATTTAACTAGGCCCAAGAAAGAGACTCACACACAAGTTAACTCACCACAACCACTATGAACACCGTTTCTACACAGTTATATATATTACACACCTTATACTTTCATGACAGCAAACAAAAATAATATTGCATAATAATATATACTTACAATTCCCTATGACAATTTAAAATGCTTAAAATCTACAAAAGTTCTAACCTTTTTACAAAACCGCAGAAATTCAATGGAATACTGCTTTCCAGCCAAACAACAAGTGCAGGTATGATAACGGGCCCTGAAGACACAGAAAATATTATGTCAAAAGCACAAACACAAACACACAACCGACTACTTCATTTTCATTATAGAATTCTCCATAAATTATTCCGCATTATTTGGCAGTGAAAAATAGACAAAAAATTTATAGACACTCGGGATATAGCGAATTATGCAGAAAAATCTCTTCCGCATCCGCATAATTTCTAAGAAAAAGTTCGAATGCCTTGGATTTCGTAGATGAAAGTGAAAACTAAAAGTGAAGAAATGTAACAATCATCAGTAGTAACAGTTTTCAGACTAGAAAGTGGAAACTGAACGGAAAACGTACAAAAAATGCCACAAGTCGGAGTCCGCATGTTACTTTAACAATATGCTTTATGTGTCACCAGAAAAAAGAAATCTAAATCCAGCAAGCAAAAAATGAACAAAAAACTAACCTAATGGACTTTCCTCTAATCTCCGCCATGATGTTGCTCTCTCCACCCAAATATTCATAACACAGACTGAGAAAGTTGTAAATCACAAATGCTAAAAAAACCAACAAAACACATAATAAACAGAAGAAGGGAATTTAACGAGGGGATCGGTATTATATATAATATCATCTCAGTGAACTAATTGCTAACTGCTCTGCTAACTAAATCAAAATAAATTTGTATACAAAATTATTCCTTTTCAGTCAAGGCAAAATTAACTGACATTGGCATCCGATTACCTTTATATCTAGATCTACGTATATAGTACGCAGCTTAGCTAACGAACTTCATTCTAATATCTACATAATATTAAATATAATAATATAGTATAAGCCAGCTAGAAATTTCTACTGTTTTTACTTCACTGATTTTTATGACATAAAAATAAATCAGCCATTTTTACAGAAGATTATTCAGGAAAAACAGCTGAATCCATAAATGGGGGCCCTGACAGCAGGGGCTTGTTGTATAAAAATAACAGTGTTAAACTGTTAGACTGTTAAAATGTTAGACTGTTAATTAACAGTGTTGGAATTTTCGTTGCATAGAAAGACTGTTGAAAATTCTAGCAGTGTTTTTAACAGTTTAACAGTGCAGCTATTTTACGCAGCACACACAGTTTTTTCAAAATATCTAAAATTTTCATGCTGTAACCCCCTGTAAATTATATATCATTTGAAAGCGCAATATATCAGCTTTCAGATGACATTAAATTTACCAAATTTTATCAAACCTACCGTTTGTAACGTAAAAAACCGTGAAGTTTTTTTTGCAAAATTTTTGCTAATTTGGTTATTCTGCGAATTATCTAGAAATTGCATGCTGTAACCCCCTAAAACTAATACATCATTAGATAGAGCAATGTCTCAGCTTTCAAATAGCATTAAATTTACCTCATTTTCAGCTAACGTACCTTTTGTTAATCAAAAAATAGTAAACCCTAAAAGATTGTCATCAGTATTAATATGCAATATTATGCACATTCTAATTTCGATAATTAAAATCATTAATATTAATATTTGAAATATTATATACATTTTAATTTCTAATATTAATCTTAATAATTTGCAATTAATCATGCAGTTGTTAGTAAATTAATCATTAAATCAGGGTGACATTAATTGTGATCAATGCCATTTAAGGTGGTAGTTGAGTTTTGAGGTTTTTCGTACTTCTATATCAAATTACCCCTAGTACCCCCCTCAGTTCAAGACATTAGAGAAACAGCATATGGGCAATACAGCTGACTTCTGTAATGTCTTGAACTGATGGGGGGACATCCCCCTCAAGTGAGTACGTGGCACGTGGCCTTGAAATGAGGGGGTATCCGATCAGCAGGAGTGTATACCTTCATAACAATCGCGAATACTGTTGAAATAGACGTAGTAGTCCTCGTAGCCGATGAAGAGCAGACTGAGCCAGGACTGGAACGAGTAGATGGGCACGATGAACAGGATGCGCACGATCCAGCGCTGCTCCGCCGGGCACGTGTACCAGCGAAGGTGTTGGTAGATCTGCACAACACACACACGCACACATTACACACACGCACACACAAACGTGTACCAGCGAAGGTGTTGGTAGATCTGCACAACACACACACGCACACATTACACACACGCACACACAAACGTGTACCAGCGAAGGTGTTGGTAGATCTGCACAACACACACACGCACACATTACACACACGCACACACAAACGTGTACCAGCGAAGGTGTTGGTAGATCTGCACAACACACACACGCACACATTACACACACGCACACACAAACGTGTACCAGCGAAGGTGTTGGTAGATCTGCACAACACACACACGCACACATTACACACACGCACACACAAACGTGTACCAGCGAAGGTGTTGGTAGATCTGCACAACACACACACGCACACATTACACACACGCACACACAAACGTGTACCAGCGAAGGTGTTGGTAGATCTGCACAACACACACACGCACACATTACACACACGCACACACAAACGTGTACCAGCGAAGGTGTTGGTAGATCTGCACAACACACACACGCACACATTACACACACGCACACACAAACGTGTACCAGCGAAGGTGTTGGTAGATCTGCACAACACACACACGCACACATTACACACACGCACACACAAACGTGTACCAGCGAAGGTGTTGGTAGATCTGCACAACACACACACGCACACATTACACACACGCACACACAAACGTGTACCAGCGAAGGTGTTGGTAGATCTGCACAACACACACACGCACACATTACACACACGCACACACAAACGTGTACCAGCGAAGGTGTTGGTAGATCTGCACAACACACAGACGCACACATTACACACACGCACACACGTTACACACACGCACACATTATACACGTGTACCAGCCAAGGTGTTGGTAGATCTGCACAACACACACGCACACACGTTACACACACGCACACATTACACACGTGTACCAGCCAAGGTGTTGGTAGATCTGCCCAACACACACGCGCACACACACGTGTACCAGCGAAGGTGTTGGTAGATCTGCACAACACACACACGCACACATTACACACACGCACACACAAACGTGTACCAGCGAAGGTGTTGGTAGATCTGCACAACACACACACGCACACATTACACACACGCACACACAAACGTGTCAACAACACAGCACACACACACACACACACACGCACACACAAACGTGTACCAGCGAAGGTGTTGGTAGATCTGCCCCCCCCCCAGGTGTTGGTAGATCTGCACAACACACACACGCACACAACACACACGCACACACACACAAAGCGTAGATCTTGGGGGGGGCACAACACACACACACTGCACAACACACACACGGGGCACACATGAGGGGGCACGACACGCACAGGCACAAAGGGGGGCGGGATACCGCCGGGAGCTAAAATGTTTAGATTTGCCCAAACACACACAAAAATTAGCATTTTTTTGTAAAATTCAAGCGATTTTTACACAAACTTTTGCCAAAAATTTTCAAAATCGGTGTTTTTTGAGCAAAACAGGCACACACGCACTCATTTTAGGGAGGGAGGGGGGGTCAAAAATGAGTTGACGCAGGAGAGGGGGGGTCCCACCAAGGGGGGGAGGGGTACCCAAAATTTCGGGGCTGTTACATGTATGCACACACGCACACATTCCACACGTGTACCAGCGAAGGTGTTGGTAGATCTGCACAACACAACCACGCACACATTACACACGTGTACCAGCGAAGGTGTTGGTAGATCTGCACAACACACACACGCACACATTACACACACGCACACACAAACGTGTACCAGCGAAGGTGTTGGTAGATCTGCACAACACACACACGCACACATTACACACGTGTACCAGCGAAGGTGTTGGTAGATCTGCACAACACACACGCACACACGTTACACACACGCACACATTACACACGTGTACCAGCGAAGGTGTTGGTAGATCTGCACAACACACACACGCACACATTACACACGTGTACCAGCGAAGGTGTTGGTAGATCTGCACAACACACACACGCACACATTACACACACGCACACACAAACGTGTACCAGCGAAGGTGTTGGTAGATCTGCACAACACACACACGCACACATTACACACACGCACACACAAACGTGTACCAGCGAAGGTGTTGGTAGATCTGCACAACACACACACGCACACATTACACACACGCACACACGTTACACACACGCACACATTATACACGTGTACCAGCCAAGGTGTTGGTAGATCTGCACAACACACACGCACACATTAGACACACGCACACACAAACGTGTACCAGCGAAGGTGTTGGTAGATCTGCACAACACACACACGCACACATTACACACGTGTACCAGCGAAGGTGTTGGTAGATCTGCACAACACACACACGCACACATTACACACGTGTACCAGCGAAGGTGTTGGTAGATCTGCACAACACACACACACGCAAACATTACACACGTGTACCAGCGAAGGTGTTGGTAGATCTGCACAACACACACACACATTACACACACACACACACACACGCATTACACACATATATACGGGAGCAAAAACTTGGGGGCCCCCCTGATCGACCAAAAATACCCTAATTTTTGCCAGATTTCGTGAAACTGTCAAACAAGTGCCATTTTTACCCGATTTTTCTAGTTCCCCCATCCCTCCCCCTCATATTATACATCCATGTATGTACAAAATCAAAGGTTCGGTTGGATCAACCATCAATCAATCAATCAATATCAATCGACATCTAATAGTTCCAATCAATCCTCTAAACCACGGAATCCCTCAGAGTGTTCTTAAACACCCCTCTCATGTCTCACAATTAAATCCGCTTACTTGGTGTACAGTGATTAACAGCGCAGCCCAGGTGCAAAATCCAGCAATGCCTTGAGCAGTGGCGCTTTGCAAGAAAATGGGCTGCAGATCGCCCACGTAGGTGCGATTGGCGTCCGCCTCCTCTGCCTTCGGAGTCAGCACACCGCCGACCACGATACCGAAGCCGCTAGAGTTTGTTGTTGCCATGGGGTGCCGCTGGTTGATCCACGTCAATGGCAACTATGTATATTTTTTAGTTATGTACTGAGCCGGATAGTCAACTGGAACAGCAATGGGAGCTACATACACACAGCAGGATTCGGCAAGAAGTATACTAAAGCTAAACACAACAAAAGTTTAATAAACTTTACTTTACTTTACTAAAAGTTTTTTAAAGTGACAAACTGATTATATAACAGACAATAGCAATACAGGGAAGCTGCATCAGCGCTAGACCACTTCGAAGTCGAAGAGCCACCACCAAAAGCGAAGATCTTTTTTAGTCTTACTGTCTGAAAGCAAAAACGGCCAAAATTCAAGATCTGCCAGTCACAACTCACCACTTACATACGGTACCGACCACGGTTACAGAAAAACGAAGGCAATTCAATTTGAATCAATTTTCAAATTTAAATTCTTTTATTTTTCCTTCTCATTTCATACGTTTTTCTTACATATTTTGCCATTGATGGCGATAAATTGCAGTTGGAGGGTGGATAGTGAACCTAATTTTTGGAGTAAAGCAGAGTAAAGGTGGCGCTCTAAGTAACCGACATTAGGCTTCAAAATTCTTCAGTCATGAAAATCAAAAAATAAAAAGAAAAAGCTAGAACATACTAAGGAAATGCCCAGAAAAAAACTTGGAAAAAACACAGAATAAACCTAGAAAGTAAACAGAAAATACCCAGAAAAAACAAAAAACTGATCTCAGTAATACTCGGTAATCAGAAAAACTCAGAAAAAATCCAGAAAATATTGAGAAAAACCTTGAAAATGTCCAGAAAAACCCGAGAAAAAACCCAGAAAAGTAATTTTCTGGGTTTTTTTCTAAATTAGAAAAAAACCTGGGAAAAACTCAGAAACCATTTTGGTTTCTGGGTTTTTTCTGGGATTTTCGAGATTCTGGTGTCTATTCGTATTGTGACCACAGATGTACATGGGGGGGGTCTGGGGGGGCAAGCCCCGCCCCCCCAGATTTGAAATTCCGGGACAAGCCCCCCTCAGATTTGACCAGTCGGGACAACCCCCCTCGCTGAAACCCCAAAATCGCTTCAGATCGCCGTAAAATGCTTCAAAATGACCAAAAAAACGATAAAATCGCTAAAAATATCGAAATTTCGCAAAAATTTTCCATTTTTAGGCAAAAATTGGAAATTTTCGCGTTTTTGGGACAAAATACTGGGACAAGCCCCACCTAAAATGTCGAAAATTTCGGGACAAGCCCCCCCCCCAAACCGAGACCCCGTGTACCTGTATGATTGTGACACTTAGTTTTACTGTGATCAATGTTTTTCAAGCGTTAGATAAATTGAAAAAAACTATATATGTGTACAGACAGGCCCCGATCAAATCCCATATATAACTTTTTTTAGAAAACTTTTGCCGCAGAAGTAACTTTTCCAATATATTTTATAATGAACTTTGCTACTCAAATGATGGTTTTACCGCAGGACTAGAAAGATGCTAATGTGCTAATGCTAATGTGAACTGAAAGTGAAAACTGAAAATGTGACTAGAAAGATGTTAATGTGCTGATGCTAATGTAAAGCCTGTTTTTAAAAATAAAGGTTCAAAATCAAATCGGGTGAACTATAGAGATATTAGTATAACCTGTGGAGCAGCCAGACCCCTTGATTTTCGACTAAATAAAATGATATTGAGCCATTTTTTGATCAATAAATTATGGTCTCCTAATCAACATGACTTTCTACCTAAGCGTTCAACTGCTACTAATTCATTAGATTGTATAAATGTATAAATATATACTGTTCTAGGGTTGAGCGCTGTCGCGCCAACCCTGATATAGACCAAAGCGATGGATAATGCATGGTAGTTATGTTGATCTATATTGTTTACTTCGACTTTAAAAAAAGCCTTCTATTCCACATTCAAAATTGTTTCTCAATCAAGTTACAAGCTGCAGGAATAATAGGTATCGCCTTCGAAATTATTAAAAGTTTCATAACAAACCGTAGACAACAAACCAATATACAAGGGTGGTCAGACTGAAGCGGGGGGGGGGAAATTATTATTATTAGCGGGGAGACTCTGAATTTTATCTGAAAAAAATGTTACTGGCTATCAGATAAATTTCAGATACTTTTTACACGAGTTTCAGAGAAAATTTACATGTTTTTCACATCTGTAAATATCAGGTAAATTTTATCTGAAATTCTTGTAAAAAGTATCTGAAATTTATCTGAAAAGCCAGTAACATTTTTTTCAGATAAAATTCAGAGTCTCTGAATTCAGGGTGAAATTCTCTGAATTTTCCCTGAACTTCTCTGAAATTTATCTGAAATTCCTCTGAACGTCTGTAAAATGTCTCTGAATGGAAAGGGTAAAAAACATCTGAAAAATCCGTAACCGAAAAAATTTTACAGAAAATTCAGATTCCTGGTTTTCCTGTGTGTGTATAGCAACAATTTTCAAAAAAATTTTGTTGCTTAAAAAAGTGGAGGAATAAGACCCTGAAAAGCTGGGGTGGAGCGGGGACGGGGAACATCAAAATCTGAGGCCCGTTTTTCACAAAAAATGCCAGAAACTCTGTTGCTGAGAAAAACGCTTTTTTCTTTAGGCGACAATTTGTTTGACGTAATTGCTCATGATTTTAAACAAAATTTTAAGGAATTTTTGCTCAGGCTTAGTGTCGATTTATATTTACAGCCGTATCAGTGGCGTACCCAGGGGGGAGGGGCTCGGGGGACATCAGCCCCACCTTCGCGATTTTAGCCCCCCCCCCCTTCGCGATTTCAGCCCCCCCCCCCTTTTTTCACTTTTTTTCCTGTGGTCTTCTTTGGTTTTATGACACCGCTGAAAAAAATTTTTCGGCACGTTCCCAATTGACTAAAATTACACTGAAATTTCAAAAATTTTCCAAAATTTTCTTTCGAGGGTATCTCGCCCCTAATTCATTACTGCTCTAATGTATATGTGTACATGACTTATATCTGCTATGGTGTATTAATAATGAGTAATGCTGACAACTATTATTGGTATTTAGTTATATATTTTGTGTGGCTTTTAATTAAAAACCGTGTGGTGGGTGGAGTGGAGGACGAACGTCTAAGGACAGCCCTTGTCACCCATGGTTTTGCTTCAATTTCTTCCTGTATACAACGTATTTTTCAGGTTTGCCAGTCCCCCCATGGGCCGAATTTTCGTGCTTTTTTTATCTAAATAGGTTAAAAGTTTGAAATATTTGACATAACAAAATCTGACTCAGAATTAGAATTAGAATTGGTTTTTATATGCAATTATTATTTATATGCAATTATTATTTCAAAATTCTAAAAATACTCCAGCTTCTGGGGGGGGGGTGCCAAACCCAGACCCCTGTAACTACTCTTTTTTTACGACCAGTGTTGCTTAGAATTGCTTCTTCAATGTAAATTTTATTTCAAAATTCTAAAAAAGCTTCAGCTTCTGGGGGCTGCCGCCCCCAGACCCCTGCAACCACTATGATTTCACAACAAGTGTTGCTTAGAATTGCTTTTTCAATGCAAATTTTATTTCAAAATTCTAAAAAAGCTTCAGCTTCTGGGGGCTACCGCCCCCAGACCCCTGCAACCACTATATATGATTTCACAACAAGTGTTGCTTAGAATTGCTTTTTCAATGCAAATTTTATTTCAAAATTTTGAAAAAGCCCCAGCGACTCCTGCCCTGCAACCACTATCATTTCACGACAACTGTTGCTTAGAAATGGTTTTTCAATGCAAATTTTATTTCAAAATTCTAAAAAAGCTCCAGCTTCTGGGGGCTGCCGCCCCCAGACCCCTGCAACCACTATGATTGCACGACATGTTGCGTATATAAAACTTTTTTGCAATATTAATGAAATCAGTAAAAAAATTTTAAAAAGCTGAACTTTCTGTAGACTGGCGCGGACTGCGTGTGCGTTTTCACCCCCCCCCCCCCCCCCCCCCGGTCGTCGACCATCAGTTCAGCCCCCCCTTCGCGAAATCCTGGGTACGCTACTGAGCCGTATCCCCGCTCAGCCGGCAAAATTACGAAATTATCACGCCATAATTTGATCTTATACGTTATTAGTGGAGTCACTATTTTGTAATTTTGCCAACTGTACGAATCGATATTGACCAACAAAAGTGAATAGCTGCGGAGCTTTCATGCCGTTTTAACGATATTTGTACTGGCTAATTTACAAGAACTCGCATGTATAACTGCTCGTTGGTATTTTAAATAATAATAATATTAAATAATTTTGGACTCCTTACAGCAAGGCTCTGTACGTGGGTCAATCTCAAAATGCATCCCATACGTCCATGTGTGAGCGTGTTTTCAAAAACAATCAAATATCGTTTCATTCAAGTTTGGATTTAGGCTTAGCCTTTGTCCCAGAGTTAATATTCAAGCTTAGTTTATGCTTAGGCTAAAGCTTAGTTTTGTTATTTTGAATGATTTAAAAGTTTATGTGACGTGGCTTGCTGTAACGCCACGTTAAAGCTAAGTTCAAAAATCGGCGAAAACTTTCATAAGCCTAAGCCAGACACCACACGATAGAGATTATTTAGTAAGGTTAAATGTCAAATTAGGAAGCTAAACTGCTAAGCACTACCACACTAATAAAAGGCACATGTGTCAATTAATGAGTAGTTATTTATGAAATAAGTTTCCAAGTTTGTGCTGTTTGTGGGGCTGTCACCATGTAAATGTGTGAAGTTGACAGCCCCACTTTTCGAAGTTATTTTTCTCAAATACTGTACATGTGCCTTTTAAACAACGTGTAGGCACATGTTTAAAATTGCATCGCAGATTTTGTGCCGTTAAATTTGGAATTTGTGCCGCTTGTGGGGCTGTCAACTTCACAGACATTCATAAAAGCCGGGATAAAAAGCCGAGCTTATGGTATTCATAAAAATCAAGCTTGGATTATAATCCCGGCTTCCACGTATAATTTATTGATTTTTTCATTATGAATAAATAGCTCGGATAAAAAGCGAGGCTTGAAGAAGCCTGGACTGAAAAAAAGCTCGGATAAAAATCCAGGCTTGCGCACACGCCTAGCTTTTCAACCCGGCTTTTTCAAGCCAGACTTACGGATAAAAAGCCGAGCTTTTTATCCCGACTTTTATGAATACCGGCCCTGAGTCTAAACGCTAAGCCTAAGCCTGAGGCCTAATTTGAAAGAACAACCTGTTAAGAAGCATCAAAAATAAGTTTACCACACTACGAAACCTCAACTTGCTTCATAATTTAAAAATTTCTCAGATATAGCCCGAATTTTGGGTTCTCAGATATAGCCCGAATTTTGGGTAAATGCAGTTGGGGGGAGGAAATAGTGGACCTATTTTTTTGAGTAGAGCACCTTGGGGGAAGCATTTTTGTTTCAGGAACCCCTATTTCATTTTTTTGGATTTTCTGAGATACAACCCCCCCCCCCGAAATCTGAACCCTCAGTGAGGGACGTTTTCGCATTTTTTCCCGAAGCTCTTGTTTTTCCATTCTAATCGTGTCTAAATGGTGTCAGATTATTGGTTATAATTTTTTAGAATCAAAACAGAGTCTCTTTGACCGGGTTCCCGCCGAAAAATTGGCCAAATTCGCCAGAAACGTCCAATTTTTGACCAAATTCAAACTTGGCCTTAATTTAGGCTTGGGCTTAGGCTTAGGCTTAAGGCTTAGGCTTAGTATGGGGCTTAAGATTAGGCTTAGTATCAGGCTTAGGCTTAGGCTTAGGTTCAGCCTTAGGCGTATGCTCAGGCTTAGGCAATAGAAAATCGAATTTTCAGAAAAAATCCTGCCAGCTTAGCCTAAAGAATCCTGCAAACTAAGCCTAGACGATGCCTTAAAACATCATAACGCACTCAAAACTATCCAAAACAAAGATTATAGCCATTTGTGGCTTCGAACTTTGGCCTACGTTCACTTCGAAAAACACTGAAAATCCAATTTTCGGGTTAAATGCAGTTGGGGGGGGGGGGAATAGTGGACCTATTTTTTTGTGTAGAGCACCTTGGGGGAAGCATTTTTGCTTCAAGAACCCCTATTTTATTTTTTGGATTTTCTGAGATACGACCCCCCGAAATCTGAACCCTCGGTGAGGGATGTTTTCGCAATTTTTTTTCGAAGCTCTTGTTTTTCCGTTATAATCGTGTCAAAATGGTGTCAGATTATTGGTTACAATTGTTTAGAATCAAAACAAAGGTTCTTTGACCGGCACGCTTGGGCCACGCCTACACCCAGCCTACACTGGTGTA
Source organism: Trissonchulus sp. WLG1_4 (assembly GCA_030248245.1). Taxonomy (NCBI): domain Eukaryota; kingdom Metazoa; phylum Nematoda; class Enoplea; order Enoplida; family Ironidae; genus Trissonchulus; species Trissonchulus sp. WLG1_4. The sequence goes on from JASANF010011124.1 coordinate 45,000, forward strand.
GGCTGGACCCACGCACCCACGCAAGGGTTAGCAAGGGACCCACGCAGGGTACGAGGGTGGGTGAAGCGCAATAACTGAGTAAGTGCCCCACGCAGAGTAAGTGACTCACGGAGATGATGCCAAGCGACTGACTGAAGTGGCTGATTCCGTAAGTAAGACCCACGCTGCCAATGGGAACGTATTGACTGACTCCGTAAGCTAAGTAAGACCCACGCTGGCAGCGGGAACGTATTGACTGACTCCGTAAGTTAAGTAAGACCCACGCTACAGCGGGAACGCATATATTGACTGATTCCGTAAGTATATATATATACAGTACAAGTCAAAACTAGATGCATATGCCCGCTAAATTGCGGGCACTGCCCGAAACGAAAGTGCCCGCTTTCGCAGCGGGCACTAAGTTGGCTGCGGGCACTGCACGCAAGCAAATGGGGCAGTGCGCGCGGGCACTAAAAACTAGTGCACGCGGGCACTGCGGGCACCCTAGCTACATTTTTTGTTAGGGGTTTTCCATATGAATTCCAACTGCGTAGGAATGGTTTAGCCGAGTCACGAAGTTTCGGCGTTTATTTGTTTTGGCCACTGGTGACATGCTCACTCACTCACATACACACACACATGCACACACACACGCGCGCCCCCACACTCACACAGGTCAGCTGTCTACTAAACCTAAGTAACCTTTCTGGTTTAGTGCTACTTATCGGCACGCCACAAAGGTAATTATCGTAGTTGTGTGAAAAGTATTCAGTTGAAAATATGGTATCAAGTGCTATTAATGTTTTATAACACCCAAGTAGAAAATTGGTGACACAGCTGCATTAGTTTAGTATATATCATAAGTCGACACAAAATCAAATCTGTTTATTATGTTTCTTTATTTCAACGTCGGTCCACCGTTATTTTGAGTTACCAACGGTGCCACTGTCTGCATATGTCTTATATATTTTCTACATTGCTCAATTGTCATTTTTTCTTTCCAAAAAGTAAAAATAGAGTTTTTTAAGTCATTTAGGTTCCATGGTTTTGCTTCGGCACGTAAGTATTCTTCAAGTTGGTGCCAGCAACACTCAATTGGGTTTAAATCTGGACTTTCAGCAGGCCAATCTTGCAAAACATTAATGCCTAGCAGTTTCAGATGACTTTTTGTAAAACGGCTGGTGTGTTTCGGGTCATTGTCCATTTGCAATATCAAACCAGGGTTCGTATTTAAAAATCTCACGTAATAATTGTCAATAATGTGACAAAAAAGTTTGCTGTCCATGCGCAATTTTCCATCAAAAACGCAGATTTTCGTGGCTCCGTACCAGCTAATGCCAGCCCAAACGTGAACCTAAAATGCAAATATTGTGCGCATTAGCCTAGTAATTACTAAAAAGTGTATGTTTAACATATTTTAATAAGAGGAGTTAGGTTCCCTCCATTTATTACGGAGCCCCTTCACTTTTGTCTAATTTAGTATCATAACATATAACTTTGATCGCTAAAATTAGTGTCTGATCGTGACTAAGGAGTTTTTTGGGTCAGCGCTCTTTCTTCCTACCCCCGTCGATGGTGGGTGGCGGTCCCCTTTTCATTTTCATAAATTAAGTTCTAAACTGTACTTCTGTACATGTAACAACTAATTTGTAAGTTAAAAGTTATTGAAGCCAAGTTTAAGTAAAATGCAACTATTTCCCTAACCTTTACAGGGTGTTTCGCTTGACCTTTCAGTGTGATAATCTTGTCTTCGCCCATTTTCCAATAGCAAGTGCGGCGATGTCGCTGTAGTTGAATAGTGCATTCGTCTGTCATGACAAGTGAAGATGCGTTAATGTCGCCATCAAGAAGTCTTACTAAATGCGACGCGTTTGGGCATGTTCGCTTGCCTGACTAATTGACAATATTTTGAGTTAGTAGACACCCAACCTGCTTCTCTTCGTAGTCTGATTACGGTGCTTAAGGATAATTGATATCCCAAAGATGTTTCAATTCTCATCTGAAAAGGAGCCATTCGATTAAAAAAATTTCAGTAGTTTTGAACTAAGTTTTGCACATATATTCAAATCGCAATTGAACTTCAGGTTTATAGTAATCCGGTACATAGGTTTTTAACCATGTGTGTATAAATTGTCAACAGTGTGACCACCGCATCAAGATCATACATAGACAGTAATCAGTTATTATTAAAATATTTTTGCGTCTCATTCTTTTGCAAAATATATTGAAAAGGTTAATTGATTTCATAAAAGCAAGTGTAATTTGCAAATTTAATGTTGAGGAAAAGTGATGAGACTTCTTACTAATTTCTAACAATAAATTAATTACAAATTTACATTATACTTTCAACTGAAAGCCATTCAATTCGTTGTCAGATTTCAGTTTTCGATCAGTAAACTCCATAACTTCTTTTGAAGAGACCAGTTTCGGGCGCCCTGATCGATGTTTATCCACTAAGTGCTTTCGCAATTGAAATTTGTACCAAAACTTGAGTATCGAATTATACGTATAACTATATCCTTCGGACCGAAAAGTTGCATGAATTTCGGTGAAAGACTGTCCACTTAATCTCAGCTCGCAAACAGAGGGGGTAAGTCGGTGACCTCGCGAAGAATAGTTCATATTTAAAACAAAATAGAATTGATCATACTAAAATACAAAATAACAAGCATTAACTCTCATCTGTACAATAAACAACTGTCATCTAGTTTTAGACATAGTTTTCAAATATTTAATTGTTTTCAGAAAAAGGACAATGGTTCTTGCACCATGAGGTTTACGCTTGCAGGACGCAGCAATAGTCGTATGGTGCCAAGCTAAAAATTCTTGCGCTGTCAAACTGCAACATTTTAAGCAGTGTACAGATGGCATTAAGTGCGCTGAGTTTTTTTGCTGTTATCACCAACATTACAACGCAAAGTATGAAGACGAAACTTACCTGTGTCATTTGTGGGAATTTTTGGGTAAGTTTTTCTCAGTGATTTTGAATGGCGCGTGTTCTTAATATATACCTATTAACCTTGACGAAAAATTTTCGTACAGCAAATGTGAACAATTATGGGGGAGCGAGGTTCTAGCATTTTTTGAAATTTGCACATGATCACTTATATACAGTGTACATAGCCACTGTGATTTAGTCACCTGTTAGTCATAGGCGCAACACAAATTTTGTGGCCACAGGGAGTTCCTACGCCAAATGTAAAATCACTGTAATTTGGTTTACACAAAAAAATTGTAATTCTTTAACTTTAGGCTTGATTGACTTCAAGTACTTATTTCGAACGGATCATACTATTAAATTTGAGCAGCGTGTCACGGATCTGAGGTCTTCAGGTTCATCTGAGGTTTAAGGTTTATGATTTAAGGTTTAACGTTTTGAAACGTTTATTGTTTAACGAAAGTTTTGGCATAGCAATTTAATAGTCAAAATCCCCAGGCCATGTTCCCTCACTTCTTAAGTTTTACTTGTGAACATTTTTAGAGGATTTTCTCTTTTGAAAATAAGTTGAATTTTAAGTGCTTTTGTCTTTATGTTATTTTCTCAGTAAATTGAACACTTGAGCAGTAATTAAAAAAGAGAGGGAGACGGTTGGGGATTTTGGATGTATCAAAAACGCCATCAACTTGCAGCTCCAACAGGTATTGTATGATTCAGAGCTGTGGCGCAATCTTTCTGTAAAAGCCTTGTAATTTAGAAAGGTTTTTTTAAACGGTTGTATTGAAAACAAAATAAAGTGTTGACTCTGAATACAAGGCATACTTTGATTAATAATCTGTATGTAGATCTACTTAATGCCAGAAACCGCTTGCAATTTGAATCTGTAAACTCTGAGCCATCTGGGGGGGGGGTAGTGGTGGTACGCGAATTTTTCAAAAAATTTTCCCCATTTCGTGGGGTCATAGTCGATGTGGGGGGAGTGGATTCTGGGTCAAAGGGAGCGGTATCAGGCTTGTGGAACAATCGCCCCCCACGCCCATGTTTGGCCATAGCCTTCTAAAACACCTAAAACCTTATTAATAAATCACATTATAATACAATAGTGATCAAGAAAAAATTGTTCAATTTCTGTGTAGTCTTCGCTATCTATATACAGATTAGAGTAATGTACACCGGGGGTGGGGGGGTGAGCAACCCCCCCTTCAGATTCGAGATCCTGGAATAACCGCCCCTCCAGATTGACTTATGGAGGACAGCAACACAGCACCGGTATACACCTTGCTTTAGTCTGAGACCCCGTGCACATGCATGGCTATACATGTTTATGTTTGAAAAGTAATTAATACTGCTTTACTTTTATTTCTAGACTTGAAAAGGCTCTCCATGGCAGAAGTTGAAAAACGGCAAAATCAAGTAGCTACCGCCCTGAGCATTTACATGCAATCTACGAAAGACCAGCAAAATTCACAAGTAACAACCTCAAAATGTGTTGCTTGTGATTTGGCAGAATGGCTGATGGGAGATCATTGCGTTGTCTGTGGCGATGTGTCCGATACATTAAACTCAGATTGCATAGGTTGTAGCTTGCGCCGACGGCACGTCATTTGCAGTCACGAAGATACAATCACAGCTGAAATGTCTAGCTGCACACCTATGCACAAAACTTCGCACGTGTCACAAATGAAAAAATACGACGTCGCTAAAATACTTCATGGCGGATCACCCTTTTTAGAAAATTGCTCAACGCTAACAGCGGCTGACCTCGTAACGCCGCCTAGTAAGCGCTACAGGCGTGCACTGGCGGTGGCTGAAAATTTGTCTCTGTTTTCTGACACTTCACCTACTGTTAACGAGCTGCAATATCAAATCCAGCAACAAGCAACTTCAACCCCGATGGCTCCGGTCAATCTTGCTGGGTTTTCGACCTGTGACAATGATGTGTTGCATCAAATTCTTGAAAAACAAAATGTTATGGACGTTAAACTGGACAAAATTTTGCAGTGTCTTACTAATAGCGATTTGTCGAACCTGGAAGTAAGGCGGATGTTTCCTAGAAGTCCCGAGCCTAACAATGAGCATGAAGAGCGAGAAGCAAGCTGTGAAAATGAAAATGAGGTTGATCCAGTGGGCACAGAATTGGACATCTGGAACAAAGTGCGCAAAGCCCACAGTCGGTCATCATTGGCTCTAGTTTTCCTTCGCGACTTATTTTCTGAAGAAGAAATGGTGGGTAAAAACTGTTCGGCTTCGAAGGGCAAAGGTCAGTTGGATTTGGAACGACTGGGAAGGATTAAACAATTGGTACTCGAAAGGATGCCCGTTAAAGAAACTCCAAGGCCAGGACAAAAAGATCCATCGGAAGTTGCCTGGCAACAATGTATAGCGGGCATAAATTCTCACCTGCGGCGACTAACGAGACGTCATGCAAGCAGAAATCTAAGCGCAATTGATGATGTAGCAGCTACGCCTGACTCATGCGGAGAATAATATATTCTGAATTGTGCGCAAGCGTACAATTATTGGATTAAGACTCCGGATTTTTGACAATTCTACCCAACTAAAGTAGATGCGATTGACTGTATATTTTAAAACAATATTGTGTGTGGTATCTTGTACACTGAATCATAGTTGTAGACATTTAATTGTTCAACCAGTCAAAAATTTGAGTAAAAAATGTTCGAAATTCAAGTTTTGACATCTCATATTGTAAACAGTAAGCTTAAACCCTGTCAAATATTCCAACCTTTCATGCATTAAAAGGGAATTGTGTTGAAATAAGGAAACTTTAAACACACTTATAGATTAAAAAACTGTTAAGTACTAATACAAAATAAACGAAAACAAGCACGTTTTGCGAGTAAGGTTCAGGTCACTTTGATAGACCTCGTTTCGACATGCTTGCACTGCTGAGTGCTGAGGATATTCTGCGAATATAAAACGCGGCACCAAAATATTTCAAATACAAACTAAGCGTGTCCGCCCACTAAGTCTTAATCTCAATTTCTAGCCAGCAATGTCAGCACTAACGGTTAATAACGTTTCAACGAGAAAAATAAATTTGGCGTCAGTTTAGCGAACGCCATACCTACGGTATTTAGCGACAGTCCTCGTCAAAAACTACATATTCAACCACTTCTCCTGTCACTTCACTTTTTTTGACAAATTTGGGTCTAAAATTACGTTTGTTAATATCATAAATCGTGTGCCAATGTCAGCTGCAGTAGTTCAGGGTCGGTCAGTCACAAGGCTGTGTAATTTTTGACAATTTTTTTATTAAATACTTGTATTCTAATTCATACATGAACTGCAGCTGTGTTATACAAAAAGTGGAATCATGTTCGTGTCCACCTGTATAACATGAGCCAATCAATAATGTTATATGGACAACACAATGACATTCCCAACCGCAAAACAACACGGTTGCCAACATCATCTGAAGTCTGTATTTTCTTCATTACGTTACAACATTTGTGCAGCCAGAGGCCCGCTGCATATGTAACTGGATTTCCAGCCTACACATAACACTAGCCGTCTTATAAAATCGCACACATGAGCCTAGCGTCGCATGAGCAGTGAGCACACACACCCACACATACAGTGCATTTACCTGACCTACCCAATATTACAGTGTAAAATTATACTAACCCAGAAGATACATGGTAAACCGCCTTTTGTACTATAGTGTATACGCGGCGGCCGAGGCCGCCGCGTAAAAACAGAAAAGTTCTTGTTACTTAGTGTTAAAAACAACATAGCCGCGAATTGAAAGAAACTAAGCTCACGCACCCGAATACTTATTACTGCTGGAAGGTTGAATAGAATCCAGCAGACAGTTGACCTTTGTGTGTTATGATGTGTGTATATGACCGTGATAATTACCTTTGTGGTGTGCCGATAAGTAGCACTAAACCAGAAAACTTACTTAGGTTTAATAGACAGCTGACCTGTGTGAGTGTGGGGGCGTGCGCGTGTGTGTGTGTGTGCATGTGTGTGTGTGTGAGTGAGTGAGCATGTCACCAGTGGCAAGAACAAATAAACGCCGAAACTTCGTGACTCGGCTAAACCATTCCTACGCAGTTGGAATTCATATGGAAAACCCCTAACAAAAAATGTAGCTAGGGTGCCCGCAGTGCCCGCGTGCACTAGTTTTTAGTGCCCGCGCGCACTGCCCCATTTGCTTGCGTGCAGTGCCCGCAGCCAACTTAGTGCCCGCAATTTAGCGGGCATATGCATCTAGTTTTGACTTGTACTGTATATATATATATATATATATATATATATATATATATATATATATATATATATATATATATATATATATATATATATATATATATATATATATATATATATATATATATATATATATATATATATATATATAGTAGTAGTATATATAAGACCCACGCTGGCCGCGGGAATGTATTGACTATCTCAGTGCTCGGCTTAGTTGTACTAATGCAACACAGAAGCATCTATTTATATATGCAGTGAAGTGTCTGCGCACAAAAATTTTCAAAAATTCTCATGCTTAGCTGCGCAGCTATTTCAGAAAACCTGTTTTGCTTCTCTGCAGTGCAATTTCGCGCGCGAAAATTTCCAAAACTTCTCATGCGTAGCTGCGCAGTTATTTCGGAAAATCTGTTTTGCTTCTCTGCAGTGCAATTTCTCATATATTTGAGTAAAGCATTTTCGACTTCAGTCACTCTTACTGAATGTTTGACTCAATGGAGTCCGCTTTATGCACAACAGTGCTAGTTTTTTGCGCGTTGTTTCTCTGTACATTGGCAAACGATTGCCAAGTTGTTATTAACGAACTCAATAGTGACGACATTGGCTCTCACAAATTTTTGGAATTTATTGAACTAAAGTCAGTATGCCCTCGTGGACAAGTACCATCTCTGCGCAATTACCTTCTATTAATTGTGAAGGAATACGACGATCGTTTGAAATCACCGTCAATTGTCTTTTCTGCTGACTTATATTTGTCTGCATTCAAACCAAATAAAAATTTGTTTGTTATTGGTTCACCAAACGATGATTATAAACATATTGTTGATTTACCTTTTACGAAAGAATCCGTTTGGTTTTACCGAAAAATTCAAGTTTCTGGCCAATCTGTCATTACGAAATTTTTTACGCGAGAGACGGCGCCCGCTTCAGTGACTGACGTTATTACTAATGGAAACACGTCTCCACTGGCTGTCATTTTGCTTAAAAATGATGACCAGAATAGAGAATTGAACGTCGGCATTGCAAAGCTTCGTTTAAGTTATTATGATTCTAGAAGCCATCGCTCTAAAACTGTGCCACATTTAAAAATTACAACTGAACTTGAAACTTTAATCAAAAATCACGTGCATGATTTGCTTATATATTCTCGGGGTTCTTAACAGATGCGCTTTTTTCGAGCAAATTACACGTCCATGGCCTCGTACACTGAACAATACGAACTGATTTCACCTGCTAAAGAGTGGGATCGCATTGGGCACGAAGATCTTTCGCTTAATCGTTGTCCTGAATCAGATGCTGAACTACGACGGCCGTTTTTATTTACCAATTGGAAATTAGGTTCGCACCCCAGGCTCCGAAAATAACCGTGACAGTGCTCATTGGGTTCTCGAACACAGACTTCCAGAGATAATGCAACGCCAAGGTATTGATTGTAATCTTTTGCCTGCTGACACTAATCCTCTTATTACAACACCAATGCAGTGTGCAGCCAGTACCAGCATAGCCGCACATGTGGCTGTACACTCGGAGGAAGTAGCTGCTGACTAGGGATGTTTTCAGTTACCGAAATCTTAATCAGTTCAGTTAATCAGTTAACTGATAAGCTGAAAATTAGTTCAGTTCAGTTATCAGTTAATTTCGCAAAAATTTAATCAGTTCAGTTACAATTAAGTTAACTTAACTGTAACTGATAACTTTAACTGAAAATATTTTCAGTTATTCCTAGAAAATGGTTGGTTTGTTTCCGCTATTATCATGACTAAATTTCAATGTAGCCTATGTTTTGCAATTCTTATAATAACTAATACATAGTTCAGTACTAATTACTATTTAACGACTACCACTTAATTGGTGACTCTACTTTAACTATTAAAACCAAAAACCACCTTTTGTCAACATGAGATAAAAAAATTATTTCAATCCAAAAACTTCTGATAAATAGTAACTACAAATGACGTAACCTCTTGATTCCAAAAAGTATGCTCGCAAAAGAATATATAAACCAAATAGCATGAAGAAAGCACGTCACGTAACACTGAAAGCGACTACTAATGCCAAACCATAGTATGAGTAGTAGTAGAGGCCGGGTATATAACCTTTTTAAACGGCCGATCCGAGCCTAAAGCTGCTCTTAAAAAACGGGCCCGGTTGGATTGTAAGAAAAAGAGCAGTGCAGATCGAGGTACTTTCTTTTCCAGGTTTGAGTGTTATTTAACACTAAACACAAATACTCCCTTACAGTGTTTTAACATTGGAAATTTGACATTTTTGAAATGTCAGGTGTGTCCAAGCGCAAATTTGACAAACTCTATCTAACCACTCTAGAAAACCTGTTGCGCTGTGGCGCAATAAGTGAAAATAAATCTATTGTGTGCCTGAATAAACAAGGACGAACGTAGGTGATGTAATGATTTTTCGAATGTTCCCACAACTGAACTGAATACTTGATTTCTAGTTATGCGTAAAAACTGAAAATCAAAAGCAGTTTCGACGCATAACTGATTATGATTTTCAGTTATTGCATGTAAGTATGTAACTGAAAATAATATCAGTTAACTGATTTCAATTAGTTTTTCACGACAGAAGCAGTTCAGTTACAGTTAAGTTAACTGCTTCTGAGAATTGTGCAGTTAAGTTATCAGTTTTTAACTGCTTTTGAAAATTAAAACAGTTCAGTTATCAGTTATTATCAGTTAACTGTAACTGCGTAACTTTAACTGAAAATGAATCAGTTAGCAGTTAACTGAAAACATCCCTACTGCTGACAGAGATACAGCTATTAGAACAGCACGAGCTGAACAGACTGAATACTGTTCAGATATTTCTACAGCGGAACAGGCCAGAATATCCGCCCTGGATGCAGCATGTGACGAAGTCCGCGACCTAGCAATGACTGTAAGGCTTTTAATTAGACAACAGACCGACAGAACAGACCTGCCACCTCCCCCTAAGCTTCAATGCGTTGATACTCAAACCAGTGAAGAAGTAGTTAGACCATGGGAAGACGCTTCTCATTTTTTGAACGCCTATATTTTGCAAATTGAAGCCCACCAGGGCAGTTACGTGAAAGCACAATGGATTAACTCTGAGGGCAAAACTTGGTTGACTTATCTAAGCAACAGTGAAAATCCAGCCCTATCGACATTTCAATGCAGATTTTGCTATCAGTATGCGAAAACTCACGGAACTCGTGACTTACATAAACCATATCTAGCCAAAGAAGGTGGATTTTTTGTTCCTGATCGAAAAGTTATGAAAGAAAAAATATTGCGGCATTCCTCTCACAGAATGCATGTGATGGCCATAACGGAAAGAGAAGTATAAAGGACGAATGGATGCCTGTGATAGTCAATGGCGCGCTGAAGAGAGCTCCAGACTAAATAATGAGCATACTGTCACATCAAGAATGATCAGAAGTGGGTACGCAGAAGTATTAGCAAATATACCACTTGACTCTCATTCCATGATCTGCGATCTACAAAAGTTAAATGGTGCTGATCTTGGCGTACACCACTACGAGCGTCGGTCAGCCACTAGGATACTCGATGTTATATATAATACAATGAAGGCCAGTCTGCTTCAACACCTTCAAACCACTGATTATCCGGTGTCTATTTTAGTTGACACATCGACAGATTCTACTACCACAAACTATTTATCCATTTACTTCCGTACGCTGGAAAATAACATTCCAGGTTCATATTTTTACGATCTTTTAGAAGTTTCAAGCGAAACGGCACTTGACCTTAAAGCCTTGATTATAAATGCTTTGACCAGTGATGATATATTTGACTTGTTTGTCCGGCGTTTAAAAGATTTCGCTTCAGATGGGGCAGCAGTCATGATGGGGCAGCGCAGTGGGTTGGGTAAGCTCTTGAACGATGAAGTCACATCTAATCTTTTTTTAGTGCATTGTGCCCCTCACAAATTACAGTTAGCTGTCGGCCACTGTTTGCGAGTACCAGAACTTTCATTTCTGCCTGACGTTCTTGAGAAAACTGTGAATGAATTATACTCATTTTATAATCGGCATGCAGTTAAGCGGAAGGCATCCCTCCGTAATACTGCTAGAAGTTTGGATGAAACACTTTTAGAAATGAATTACATCTTTAAAGTTCGTTGGCTTTCATCAGAGCTTTCAGCACTTGAAAAAATAAAAAACAACTATCGCATTATATTGACCAATCTAGAAGAGGTATTGGTCAGTCCGGACTTTGCGGCTGACACCGACACTAGACAAATGGCGAAGCGATTGACAGGTATCTTGAAGAACATTAGATTCTACAGCAGCTTACTATTTATGATGGACGTACTCGGCTTGCTAGCAGCCGAATCCAAGCGGCTGCTAAATACGTATGGAGACTTAATTGGTATGGATGAAATGCAAACAGAGTTATTAGAAATAACTGGAACGCTAAGAGAGGAAAATGGTCCTGCCATTGCAGGGTTTCTAGCAAACCACAAATGTTGGAAAGACGTTGACAGGCTTGTCAAATGTAACACTGCTGATCTTGATGATAAACGTTTCAAATTTACGGATGAAATTATATTTGACCCAGATAGTGGTGCAACAAGAAAAAGACAGTTTCCAACCTTGAGCTCAATTAGGCCTAATTTTATTGATAACCTTAAAGCGGAAATAAACAGATATCTTCCCGAAGGTAGCCTACAAATGTTCAGTGTTTTGCTGCCTAAGAATATGGCTCGAACATCAGCACAAGTCTTTATATACTCGGCGCGAATCGTAGATCTTGCTCTTAGATTTCAGTTACCGGAAGAGGCTACACAAAATGAACTTAGGCTCTTGTTACACTCGTTTATCGATGATAATTCGGCAGAATACTGCGCTCACGCTGACAAAAATGACCCTATTGAATTTTGGAGTCATTTTTTGAATTCAAATACAGTCGTTTGGAATAACAATATTTGGGCCTTGGTTGAAACTGTGCTAGTGTTACCGATTGCAACTGCAGACGTTGAACGGGGGTTTTCAATTTTAAAACACACCAAGTATGCGAAGGCATGGGTTGCCGAAGGCGGAATGCGAACTGACTACCCAACTCAAATTAGGCAGAAACCTCAAAACAAACTTCCTAAAACCAATCTGTTTTGAACTTTTATTTGTTGAACTAGTATATGCTGTGCATTACAGCACAGCACAAACTAACCAGCTGTATATAAGCAGAGCTTTGGACTCACATGTGGTCGCCAAATAGGGGCCCGGAAGGAACTTTTCCCACTGTAAAATTGTTTAAAATAACTTAATATATATATTTAGAACAAATAACACATATAAATGGGAGAGTAGTCCAACTTCATAAAGGGTTTTTGCCTTCCGAAAGCTCACTGTACGTATAATATACTGCATAATAAATGTAAGTTTCTCTGCGTTTGCATATAATGGTGTATGAATTAAAGAATCAGCGTTTCGATCATGCTTGGAGTGAACACCAAAACACATTTTAGACAACAGAAATTATCAGCAACTAGAAATTGCTTACGCGCTTCACCCACTACAATTGTAAATTTTTGAAACAAAATGACCCATGCACGACAAAAACCTGGTGTAGGCTAAGTACTTCGACCTTGGCCATGTATGTTGACCGGGTTCCTGCCGCAAAATTGGCCAAATTCGCCAGGAACGTCTAATTTTTGACAAAATTCAAACTTGGCCTTGATTTAGGCTTGGGCTTAGGCTTAGGCTTAGGGCTTAGGCTTAGTATGGGGCTTAGGCTTGGGCTTAGTATCAGACTTAGGCTTAGGCTTAGATATAGGCTTAGGCTTAGGCTCAGACTTAGGCAATAAAAAATCTAAATTTTCAGAAATTAGCTCATAGCTCAGAAAATCTAAATTTGTGGATAGTGGTTCTATTACAAAAAATGCTTCCCTCAAGGTGCTCTACTCCAAAAAATAGGTCTACTATCCCCCCCACTGATCCGAATTTTGTATTGAACCTTACTTGTGTTGTAGACGCTTCTATCAGCCTGGTCCAGGTAGCTTCAGAAAAAGTTTTGTAACTTTTCAAAGCTTGAACCGATTTACAAATCTTTTTCAGAATTTAGTAGCTTAGAAGTTGCTCTTCCAATGGTAGCAGCAGGTTTTCGTTTCATGAAATATTTTTGCCTAAATCCATTTTTGTGCAAAAAAATTTAATGTGAAGTTTAATTTTTAGACAAAGCTTGATTTCCAGCTAAAGCTTATATCCTACAAACTTTTAATTTAACCTATTCTAAAGAGCGATCAATTGACCCTTCCTGGGTTTGGGGGATATAGGGGGACTCTGAATCATTAGTCGAAAAAGTGCCGTTTTTCCGACTTAGTCGACCCCTAGCCCTGAACGTTTTAAGGTGGCGCTCCTGAAATGTGACTTTTCAGAAAACGGCAGTCTGGGGCCAATTTTAGATGCACAATGGCAAGCTGGTGTAAAAGCATGCCTAAGCACAAAAAAGGAAGTTGATTGAGACAAATTAGCATTCGCTGGAGACCAAACGTGAGTGGAACTTCGGCTTGCGATTTCTCTTCACAACAAACTAGCTGTTGCACAACCAGTAGTTCATTTTGCTCGCCTCAACGTGATCGAGCGGTCGCAAACTGTCACTTTTCATGGATATGAACGATATATTGAGAAACACTAAAATTGCTATTTTCGAAAAATTTAAATTTGACTAAATTTTCTAAATGCTATTGATTTTTCCTCAAAATCAAATTTTGCGACCGCTCGAAGACGACAAGTTGCATTTATTTGTCAAATTTTAACTTTTTTTGTTGAGCCAGTTTTTTAAAATCGCAAGCCGAAAATTTGCGTTTGTATTCACACGCACCATATTTCTGTCTCATTCAGAAAATATTGCGTTAGTTCACAAAAAAATTACACCACACTCAATAAAACAGCGAAAATTTTTAAGTATGTTTCAGTAAAACGCAGCTGCTAGTGTTTCTCAGCCTTTCAAATTTATTACATACGTGTAAATGCACTGGCTTGTGAAGGCATTTCCGTGAAAATCTATTTTTCTTGCTGAAATTAGCTCAAAAATTTTCAAAAAATTTTTTATATGATATTTACATCAAATTGAAGAAAATTCACTTCTGCTGAACAACTTTTGTTCTTACGATGCATGTTTATTTTTGCGCGTTTTAAAAATAATGGCCAAAACCCACATTTCAGGAGTGCCACCTTAAGGTGGCCCTCCTGAAATGTGGGTTTCGGCCATTATTTTAAAAATGCGCAAAAATAACCATACATCGTAAGAACAAAAGTTGTTCAGGATTGAATTTCCTTTAATTTGATGTGCATATCACATGAAAAATTTTGAAAAATTTTGGGCTTTTTACAACAAGAAAAATAGATTTTCACAATAAAAGGTTACGTAACAAAAGTTACGTTAAAGAGTCACGTAATACGTAACTAAGAAAATTACGTTTTCGTGACTTTCAAGTGTAGAAAAATTTTAATCTTTATTTAAAAATTTCAACGCAGTTTCAGTAGTAAGAACCGTCCCACCTCGTTTTAATACACCAAACGAAAAAAGAATAGAATTGCGAATAGTTGCTAAGAAAAATTGCCTTGAACATGTAACAAAGTCATAAACATAACTATTGTCAGTGAACCAACGTAAAATATCAGATATACAAACGTTTAACGTTTTTCGACCATAAATTAGAGACATTCACAAAAAAGTATTTATTTTCATTGCTTTCTCAGACGTGAAATAATTTTGGTGCAAAATTATTTACTGACATTGTTAACAAACTAATAACAAAATCATGCAAGCAGATAGTTCAGTGTAAATTTAACAAGGTATTAGTCCGACCGTCTCGGCATGCGCCATTATATAGTTCCACACCTTGGTGGTAAATTCATACAAAAATTCTTCGTTGAGCCATTCGCCTGGTGCCATTTCTTCGGCACAAGCGGCCCCAAAATAATCCACAAACGCCAGGTTTAAGCATCCGACCGAATGTAAAGTGCCGGTACCGCAGTTCGTAGAATAGCGGTCAACTTTGTCCAACACGTTTTTGGCCACCAGTGATTCTAAACAATATAATTTTGTACGTTGAAACGTTTTTTTATGAAGTGAAACAATAGAAATATTGAAATGTTGATTTGGTAAAAGGTAGATTTTTTTTAAATTGACCATGATGCTTAATAACTGACTGACATGATGCTTATGAATTGAGTGACGTTAAAAACATTTAGCATATAATTGTTAGTACAGTTGACAGCATGCAAGTAGTAAAATTTCTGGTTGCTGGAGGACGGCCTGCAGAACGCTCGCTTCGTCGATCAAGTCCTCATCCTCCGATGACAGCGACTCCGTCACCATGTCCTCATCATCATCTTCAGCTGGGGGTAGTGGAGGCTCTTCGTCGGAGGGCACTAAAGTATATAACCTTAAAACTTTATTTTGGAATCGCTTTAGATCATTAGATCAGAGCAAAGAAAACTAGTGTATATAGATTGTATACCGTATACGATTGTATAATATAGAAAATAGGAAAAAACTAGTATTAAAAACGGTTTCTTACATTCGTTAAAATGGGGAATATCAGTTGATTTGTTGGCGACCATGCTGCTTGAGAAGCTGAAAACTATGCTAAAATGAACATGACAAGTTATTTATTAATTAATATTAATATATTAATATTAATATTTCGTAATATTTAAGAAATTTGATAGCAGTTAGCGAATTGTAACGCTTCGGATCGGAGTAACCATTTGATGGTGTTAATGCTAATGTATCTAACGGCATTTTGTAAGCTCTATAGATCAATGAGCACATATTTGACAATGTTACTGCATGCTGTATCGGGCTAATTTGTGCTTCAGTCAGACAAATTTTTTCAAACCGTGACATTGCCTTTCTGAGAATAGTCACGTCACTGGAGCAGTACCTAGAAAGAAAATTTCTGTGTGATAGTTTGCGGAAACTATTTGCAATGCATTAGTTTTTTAAATAATACAATAATTAAACCAATTCATGGTATTAGTATTTCTGTTAAGCAGAAAAATTAATCATCATATGTACTGGATAAGGTTACACAAACTTGTTACACAACCTTACTTTGTTGCTTCTTCCTTAAAATTGAACATCTGGCCATGTTGACGTGAATACCAAGCCAGGAACTCGTCTTTTTCGTTCACGCTGCGGAATTTCTGGTCGTAGTATGGGAGCTCAGGCCACTGTCCCTCGCACAGCCAATTGTCAGGATTGTTGGCGAACGAATATGGAAAATACCCCTGAAAATACAAAATAAATTGTTTCAGATTGTCATGCAAGGACTTGGGTTGAAGTTTGTCACCGTTGCTACGCTACTAATGTGGCTAAGTCTGGTGAGTTCTTACTTTAATGTTGTCGGCAATATCGAACATATCAGGCAGTTACGCGAGAGCGCACGGGAGGAATAGGTAGGAGTCCTTGAACGTAATACCGCTTATCTCCATCAAGATGATTTTACACCCGTTAGACATGACCTTGGGTCCCATCCCCCAGGAGATTAACTCCTTGAGAATGAACCAGTGGTCAAATTTACCACCATTGTGTGCAAATAAAATTCGAGGTTTACGGCGAAATATAAAGTCAACAAAGTTTTGCACCGCGTCTTTACCCCAAAACGTAAATTCACCAATTTCGCAGTTATCGCACTTAAGGTCGTTGGCGAAAGCGTCACAATGTTTGCACACCAATTGGCACACAATGAGGTACGGCCACATAGAGTTATCGGGTAGTACATACGTTTCAACGTCATAAAAGCCCCACATTTTTGATTTCAGTTCCGTCAGTGAATTTTTAGGCCGATTAATATAACATAGATGTCCGAACGGCACAATTTTTTTGCAGGTTCGACACACATGCTTCCCACATAAATGGGCGGGTGTATTTGGATCTGTAGAAACACGCTTTCGACACGATGAACATTTTTTAAAATGATAGCACGCTTGACTCGCTGAATGCGTTTCGTAGCATTTTTCATTTCGAAATAAAATTTCACAGTTATCGCAAGTCCGGGGGTTTGGGGGGGTCAAGAGTACATTCCGTACTCTTGCAATTAGAGCACGTAGCTAAGCAGCGATGTCGGTGGACATATGTCAATCCGCAAACTTCACAAACTTTACGTTTTCCGTAAAATTTGGTAATGCTCGTAACTAGGCGGAAATGGGATTTGTGACAATACAAATAGATTTTCTGCCTTTTTTCGGGTCCAGAAAACGTAATATTATTTGCGGCGTTACTCTGAATTACAAGCAGTTGCAACTCGTACTGGTTTGCTAGATACTGAGCGGCAATGTTCCACTGTTCGAGTCCTGCTGGTACCCGGTGATCCAGTTTTGCTGCTCGACAGAAAACGAGTGCGCGCTGTTTTAACGCACTACTTTTATGCGGATTTTTATACCAAAATTGTTTTGAAAAATTCGTAGTGGAGTGTTTTCGTAAAATTCCGGCTGCAACGCAGAGGTAAAAACAAGAGTGGCCTGAAATTCTGGGATCCCATAGAGATCTTTTTCGATGCATAAACTCTTCTATATTTGAAATTTGGCCAGGCTTCAGATGACCTGAACCCTGTGGAACATTTACAGTTCTTAGGCTTATAGAAACGGGCTCGGTTGCTCCAAACTGATCGTTTGAGCTCACCAGGTCTTCAATTTTTTTCAAAATTACTTCAGAAGTAAAGTCTTTTGACGGCATTAGCGCCGTATTGATAGGAAACGATAGAGTATCCGACAATACACAGGCTTGAACGTTACAGTTTTGATCTCGTATCGTATTTGATATCACGTCTTGAAATACTGATCGCATCACGTCCAGTACGTATCCTTTTTTAGAAAGCTCGACACCAGCATCTGACATTTGAACACGTAGTTCTCTTTCTGATGCTCCAAACTTTTTATTGTGTCGAATTCTGTCATGTATTATATCGTAAAATTTAGTATTAGTGTCTACTGCAGACCTAGGACCAGGAGTCGACTCTATAGTTTCCTCTGGAGCTTGGGTTGGGTTCTCTACCAAGCTGGCAATAGGTTCTGTTGGGCTTTGCACCGGTGTGCTAGCTTGGGGATCGGGAAGTGACTGATTGGGGGACTGTACACCGTCAGGTACTGAGCTGGTAGTGGGGTTGATTACGGACGACTGACCTGTATTGTCCATTTGACCATTACCATGAAACCGGTTGATGTGGCGATCAAGGGCAAATTTGTAGTTCGTGGTGAAGTGGCATCGTTCACATCGATAGGTCGGACCGACTGCGTGGACACGTCGTATGTGTTGGCGGAGCGTTTTTTCAGTCGCTAGCGTCTTCTTGCAAAGAGGGCATTCAGCGCATGAAAATAAGAAAAATATTGTTACAGGTCACTACTACGTGTATTGCGGGCTGTGTGTGCAATGGTGCTACTATGCAGTGCAGAGGTAGCAGCCTTTTGTCTCCATGCCCATTAACCGAAGAACTCGTGGTGGTCAGATCAAACCTCTGCGAAGAGGACGTCTGCGTTTTTTTGCCTAAGCTGCGTCAGATTGTGGTACGCTGTGATTCGCAATTCTGTCGGTGTCTGGGCATGAAGACACACTGTCAGGTTCTCGTCTCTGGCTGTGGGCCTAAATTTTGGTGGTAAATTTATAATCTCAATGTTTTATTAAAACTGTAGGTATCAAAAATTTGGTATAGTTCCAGGTTATGATTATCAAAATTTTAAATTGCAAGTAAAAAAATTCAGTTAACACACCGTGAAAATAAAGTTTCGACAAACTATATAAAATTGTAGAAATTTACTTCTGTTAGAACTTTGAACCAAATTTTTATAACGTGTACAGACACTCTTTTAATTTTTTAGTTAGTTCTGGATGTATAACTGCTAACTTAGTATCAATACAAAGTAGTTGCACTTTATTTCAGTGTCTCCAAGGCGGCTAAGTGGGTCACTCCTGTGGTGGTCACGGTTGGGGTGGTTGCAGCGATTGTGGGCGGCTGTATAGCGTTTCTGGTTTGAAAGAAGCTGAAAATAGCCCGGCACAACCGTGAAAATTTTGATTTCTGGGAGCTGCGCAGGTTCGCAAAATTTAAGATTGAATATCGATTTAAAATTAAAGTTGTAAATAGTTTCACAGAAGTTTGAAAATGGTTCCGTAGAAATAGTTTTTTTGTTTCACTGAAATTTATGATTATCGCGTTTAAGAACTCGTTATTTTGTAACAGTTATGCTTAAAATGAACATTAAAGCTGGTACGTACAGTCAAAATTAAAAGGCTACTTTAATTGTTTAGAGTGACGTATGTGGCGCAGGGGGCGCTACCCCCCAGTTGTCGGGTTGAGCATTTACGCCGACGAAGCTTACATTAATTTCAGATGGCGTGAAAGACGTGAGCGGAGGGGCGGCGCAGCACGTGGCCGAGTATAATTTTCCAAGGTTTTAAGGGCAAAAAACTTAGAAGGAAAATTGATTTTGACGAAATTTGAAAAAACATTTTTGGTTAAGGTCAAAAAGGTTTTAGCCCTTAGAATTTAATAGCGTGGTGTTTGGGACTTTTTTGCATGCGGGTGTAAAACTTGTAATTAGTTGTTTTGAGTTTTATATTATTTTGCATAACCGGGATTTTTTCGTAGTATTTTGCATAGCAATGCGCATAGCTTTTATTTTAAAACTGAGACTTATTGCTAAAAAAATAATTTCCTTGCACTAAAACTACAATTTTCTAAAGATATATAAAGACAGGTAGAAATTATCTGACTGTTTCTTTTTTAGTGCAAAATGCAAAGTTTTTAATATTACAAACGAGATTAACTCTACTATTTGCTGAAAAAATTGACATTTTCGGTTGATTCGAAAAGTATTTTTATTTTAACTGTACAGTTTTAGTGCAATTTTAACTGTAAAAAACATTTTGCAATAAACTTTTTAACTGAGCAGAGTTGACTTACCCATGTTATTTATCCGTGTTGCTTCTTCTGACCGAGGAACTGTAACTGCTGTATGCGAGCGCTTTGTGGTCTGGTGATCGAGGTTGGGGTAATAGGTGATGGTGGCGAATGAATGGTATGGGTTGATGTGGGTGGCGGGGGTTAAGTAAAGAATGGGTATCAAAGGGGGTGCTGGCGTTAGGAACAAAGAAACAATATGGCAGTTCGAGTTGGTAACGTTGGTAGCAGGGAAAAGAAGAGCGGTCGGTGCGAGAGAAAGCTTAACCCGACCGCTCACTGGGTGACCAGATAACCCGAATGAGCTTTGTAGATTTTTCGAACGCTGCAACAACTTTTCAACAATTGGTTTGGTCATTAGAGCAATCTATCGACCCTTGGAACCATTTAAAATGGGTCTAATAGATAAGTTATGCAGTATTTACGTCAAGATTATATTTTCGTGACTTGAGAGTGCATATTTCAATAGGTAAATCATTTGCCAATAATGGATATTTTATTAGTTGCATTTTGTAGTACTATAAATCTTACCTTGCATAACGTCAACGCACCCCCTATTGTATGTCATAGTTGAAACAGTTGGTCCGGCATGAATCAACTTAATGACGCTGGTTTTTATAATTAATAATTTTCTTCGTGTGAAAATTAACCTAGCTAAGAAAATTTCAAATTCAAACTCAGGTAGCTATCTTCCATTTTGGACCCAGCCAGCTAACACCCA
The DNA here is from genome assembly GCA_030248245.1 of Trissonchulus sp. WLG1_4. Classification (NCBI taxonomy): domain Eukaryota; kingdom Metazoa; phylum Nematoda; class Enoplea; order Enoplida; family Ironidae; genus Trissonchulus; species Trissonchulus sp. WLG1_4. The sequence continues at coordinate 65,777 of JASANF010011124.1, forward strand.
GGTTTTTTTACCTTACTTGCCTCCTCACACGTCAACTGAGAACAACTGCGTGTGTCCTTAGCTGACCTGTCCTTGAATGACATCTAGGGTGGCTAATGGATGTCCTCAGTTGAGTCCATTAGCTGAAAAATTTGGTGGCTGGGTTCACCCAATTGACCACCTGACGTGCTAATAGGCCCACCAGCCTATTAGCACATTAGCATGCTACATATATTACACAGCGTAATATATGTAGCTATCCTCACGTGTAAATGTGAAGGATTCACATTTATATGTATTCATAGGGGCACGTATTTGCACAGAATATATGTATGCATAAACACATATATTAAATGTGCAACCCCTATGAATACGTGTAAAATGGGTTCCGTAGTGGTACCTTGTCATCAAGTATATAAGAAATTTGAAGTTTTGCGACCGCTCGATCATGTTATGACAAACAAAATGAGCTATTGGTTGTGTAACAGCTATCTTGCTGTGAAGAGAAATCGCAAGCCGAAATTCCACTCACGTTTGGTTTACAGTGAACGCTAATTAGTATCAATCAACTTTATATTTCGTGTTTGGGCATACTTTTACACCATCTTGCTATCGCACATCTTAAATTGGCTAAAAATGGCCGTTTTCAGAAAAGTCATAATTCAGGAGCGCCACCTCAAGGTGGTACTAACGAATGTGCAGTTTTTTCAAATTTTTGAGAAAATATAGTTGAGTCAAACTGTATTTTTTTTAATAAGGTCCGCAAAAACTGATTAATGTACACATGATAGCAAATGAAGTTAGGGGGATCATGTGAAAAATTTTTAGGAACAAGCCAAGCCAACAAGCCAAACTACACAACAGGAGAATGAAATTTAACAGTTTTGGCCACTTTTCTAAGCGCATGCGCAGCGCATAAGCACAAAATTGAACATAATTAAATTTTTACAAATTTTCTAGACTCAAAATGAAAATTTTTAAAATTGCTTATAGTTTTGCGTAGATATAGAACCTGAAAGTTGCGTGTGAATAGACACTTTATATTTTGTAAGCTTATATTTCACTTAATAATTGCCAACTCAAAAAATCGTGCATTTTTCTAGATAATTTGCTTTTAATTATGTGTGCCATTTTTCGTATGTTTTTGTTGTTTAAACTCTTCAAAAAGTGGCCAGATTTGAAAGTGCTCAAAAAAGCCCAATTGGTCCACTTTTAACATGTGCCATGCAAATTATCTTAACAGTTGTACAATAAAACTTCACATAAATGTAAAAGAAAAGTAGCGCTTTCCAACAATATAAATAAATTGCGGCAAAATTAATTATTCATTGAATGCTAGCCTGTTGAAAAACACTGCACATTCGTTACTACCACCTTAACACCAATAATTTCAACTCAGGTTTTTATTAAAAGGCGCGACAGCTATTTTGGGGGCTAGAGATCAGTTTTGTGGCATGGCTGACGATGGAGGTTTCATATTTTTATTAAAAGATGGGATAGTAAGCGAATTAGGGGCGAAACTAATTTTCCCCCCCAAACGAATGTAAACCGCTCATTCGTTGGTCCGACATTGTTATTGGTTTACATTAATTAGTACATACATAGTAAATACATTAGTATTTAATTCGAATGTTTACTCTGCCTTTTATGCTGACGATGCAAAATTGTTCAAAGTATGCAAAAGAAGAGCACCAGGGGAGGTGCGGAGCAACGTGAGCCACCAGATTGACGGGTGAGACACCGTCGCTCAAAGCGGGGGCTACGACCCTCTAAGGAGGGGCTGAATCCGCCTAAGGGGGCAGCAGCCCCCCCAGTCCCCGCCTTAGTACGCCACTAACCCTATGCGTTTTGCGGGGAAAAAACCCTAGTGCTTCCTGGACCCTGGCCGAACCTTTAGCGCCTTGCCCCGTAGACTAGGTAGGCCCCATTTCCCGTCGGTGTCCGGCAACCCCGGCCCGTACGGAAGACCCCGCTCATCATACCTGGAAGCCCCGCCGGCGGAGCGGTCGAGGCTACGGGCGAGGGATGACTCTCCCCTAGTTAGTCGGTACCCTCCGTTCCTGCTTGGGCCATTTGTAAGTGCGGCAACGAGTCGCCTTACAGACATATGTAGGCCCTTTTTGAGTATGTAGGTGTAGTTTGATTATCATAACGTAACTTATAATAATATACTTAATTCAGCTTTGTTTCCAAAATGTTCTGCTCATTTATACCAAAAAATTTTAATTTTTCAAACTATAAAATAGGCGAATTATATGCATCGTTAAACTGAGCTCACATATCAATTGTTATTGTTTTTTTGCATAGACAATAAATTAATTACATTTTCCGACAAAAAGTAGCCATTTTCAGTTAAAAAAAGGGCGCTGACAACCAGTTTCGGTTCAAAAGTACAGCTTTGTTTATGATTCCACAGTAACAAGTATTCTTGCATTATTAAAAATTAATAAGTCCTTATTTATTCATAGTCTGCTTACAAAATCATTAAAAAAGGTTTGCAAATAGCTTTGGGGATATTTTGACGAAGTTTCAGCGAAATTGATTGACAAATTTTCAAGAAATTGAGAACAGTTTATATCTTAAATTTTTCAATCAATTTTGCTGAAAGTTTACCAAAATATCCCTGGGGGTATTTGCAAACCTTTTTTAATGTTTTTGCAAGCAGACTATGAGTAACTAAGGACTTATTAAACTTTTAACCCTATTTTAATGCTTATCAACCCATCAGCAATTATATACTAAAGTGTGTTACGCAGAGAATCTACGCGCTGATTGGCCAGCCACATGTTGCACAGAATGTCAGCCAGCCACGGCCACGACCGCTTAAAGTTATCCTGTTGAGTGAAGCGGAACGCCAGCAGCTACTCATCAACGCCAGAAAATTGAAAGATTCTGCGATGGCTCAAGTTTACATCAAGCGGGATATGACTAGACTGGAACTGGACATACATAAAGATAGGCTGACCCATAAGCGTCCAAAACCAAAATACTGGCACCGGGATGGACAGGGCACGTGGAAGAAAAAAATAAACCCCCACACCAACGGCACCAATGGGATAAATCTGCCCCCAGTCCCTCCCCCTCCAGTGACCGATTTCAAGGAGGACACGCTGCCAGTGGTGGAGACACTATCAGCGGTGGACCCACCAACCGAGTAATAACTCTGCCATGTCCCGTTAATCATCGCAGCGTTTCTGTTTATACTAACTCTAACCAAACTGCTAACTCGCTTGAATGTGTTTTACTAAACTCGCGCAACATTATGAATAAGCTGGATGTGTTCAAACTCATGGTTGCTTCTTCTCCCAGAACCCTACATCTTATAGCTGTCACTAAATCGTGGGCTTGACAGGACATTGCTGACTCAGAATTATACCTGCCGGGTTATTCCCTTCACAGATAAGGATAGAACTGACCAATCAAGCGGGGGCGTCCTAGTTTATTTACTTAACCAATTGTCCCCAGGGCCTGGTCCAGAAAGCGTGGAACAAATCGCCTATCAAGACTGCATCTCTTGCTCAACTGCCCTCACAGGAAATCGACACCTGGTTGTTGTGTGCGCTCCCCCGCCAACTCAGCAGAGGCGAACCTCAAATTGTTCGAAGCTGCAGAAGCTGCAGGCCACCTTCATAATACTTACGTGCTGGTCGTAGGAGATTTCAACTATAAAGAAATCAACTGGAAAAACTTTTCTTGGCCTGCACCGTGCAACCCATTCATGTACTCAGTCCTCGCCGCAGGCCTGCACCAACATGTGCTTTTTCCCACCAGAGGGGAGAATACGCTTAACCAGTGAGGAAAGCCTAGTCACCAGCATTGAACCCGCCCCAGCAATGGGCTCAAGCGACCATTGCTCTATTCAGTTCACCGTTCAGCTTTCTACTACATTCAACAAAGCACGACGCCAAAAGCCAGCATACAGCCGTGCCAATTGGTCAGCCATCCGATCGTTCCTCAACGCCCACCTGCTTGTCAACGACGATCAACCTGTCCAAGACATGTGGTCCCATTTTTCCGACACAATCAAAGCCGCTGTCAACGTTTTCGTCCAAATCATAGCATCTTCATCAAAACGGAGAAAACCACTATGGGCTGATGCACAAGCGTGGCAAGCAATAAGAAAGCAGCAGAACCGACATAGGCACTACCTAAGAACCAGGTCTGGGCGCTCTCTCCTCGCGTATCAAGAAGCATCTAAGGTCGCCCAAAGCGAAGCACGCCGTGCAGTGAGAAGCTATGAGAAGCTTATAATCGACAATATAAAATCCGATGGAAAGTCGTTCTGTTCCTATATTAACTCTAAACGCAAAGCAGTTCGTCCTTTCGGCCCCATCAAAACAAATGGAACAGTCATCGACAGCAACCAACAGTGCGCCGATGAAATGAATCGGTTCTTCAGCTCGGTTTTCACGCGCACATGTTTTGTCAATTTTCCACACTTGGAAGCTCGCGCTAGTGAACAACTAGGCTCTGTCCAGTTTAACCCTGAAGACACGGCAGCCATAATCAGAAAACTACGACCAGACGCCTCTCCCGGCCCGGACGGCATTAGCAACAGAGTGCTAATCGAATGTGCAAATGAAGTAGCTCCGTCTCTCAACAGCTTGTTCCAAAAGTCACTGGACACTGGTGACCTACCACTAGGGTGGAAACTGGCTTTCGTCATCCCAATCTTCAAGAAGGGCTCTAAATTCGATCCCAATAACTACCGTCCAGTCAGCCTAACATCTAACGCGTGCAAAGTTATGGAGCGCTTTTTGACCCAAGTGATCGTAATCTTCCTCTGTGCCAACTGCCAACAACCTGATCAACAAATCTCAGCATGGGTTTATGCGTAGATGCTCTTTTGAGTTACAGCAGCTGAAGTTCAACGACTTCCTAACCGACTGTTTAGACCACGGTGATGCTGTAGACGTTGTTTACCTAGACTTCATGAAGGCTTTTGATTCAAACTTCCGCCCCCTCGATTCAAACCTTCAAGACGCGACTCCATGCCTCCGGGTGTCTACCGCAGCTCTAGCCCTTTCTGCTCGCGGTTTTTGTTTTCTTACAGCATCGTCAAGCCATCTCACCCCGCACACCGATTCCGGAAACCTGTAGTACGACGCAGAAACAACCATGGCAACCCATGGTTCCTGCTCCGCATTTCCTTCTTAAACTGCAGGAGCAGTTCAGGTAAATTCAGGTAAATGTCAACATGTAGCCAGAAAACGACCAGCGCATCTGCCTGTGCTAGAACACAGGTAGGGTGGAGAATGTCTCACTGTTCTTCTATATAGAGTGAGACGCTATTTTGTACTCTTGGTGGTACTAACGAATGTGCAGTTTTTTTAAATTTTCAAAAAAAATTCAATTGATTCAACCGGTATTTTTGTAAAATAAAGTCTCCTTAAAATGGATTCGTATAAATACACATATGGCAAATAAAGCTGGCACTCCTAAAATGTGGGTTTTGGCCATTTTAAAAGTGCGCAAAAATAATCATACATCGTAAGAACAAAAGTTGTTCAGGAGCCGCTTTGGTCGGGGTCAGATAGCTCCAGTATATGCAGAAAAACCATCTGACAAAGCTTGTTTTCTGCTTGCTGCTGCGTAGGCTATATAAAAGGATGGATGCCACTTTTTGGAATCAATAGGCTGAACATGGACTCTAGTCACAAACTGATTGAATTGGGTGATTCCTTGCTTCTCAAGAAATTGGGAGAACGGTGGCAATTTAATACAATCATTCAACATGCTGGCAGGAGTAACATCAGTCTTAGGGTAATCCTTGAGTACATATATATCCCTCTGATATGCCCTAGCACTATTTGGAGGTTGATTATAACTAGGCTCTCTTCTGTTATTCTGGCCTTGGTTCCACTTTTTCGCACCTCGGCTTGGTGCGAGTCCTCCTCTCTGTGCGACCCTTTGTGTACCATTCTTCGACTAGCAGTCATCTTCTTTATGCCCTAGCTTCTAGCAGTAACTACATGAAGGTATATCTCTACTAAGTCCACCTCTGCATCGGCCTCGGCCTGAGTTTCGACCTGAGCTGACTAAATTAAAAGAGAAGGTGGATATATCCTGCATGTAACCGTTATAATGCAAATATCGATTAGGATTCATTTCTTACAAACATACCCGTGTTGCTGATTTGGGACTTTGGAAATTTTCATTAGACTCAGGAGAAGTATTCATCAGGCCGATGAATAAAACAGAACCCAACTCATGTTCAGCTTCATTGTGCCCGAAAAACGCACAAATTAATTTACTAATCCGATGGGGTTAGTGTTAATATGTGCCACATATACTAATACTAGAAGTTAGTAGTGCATTGCAGGATCTTCCAGACCATTACTGTTGCAGGCGACTCATCAGTGGAGCTGCTAGACAGTAATTTGCTTTGGGAGTATCAAACAAATTAATAAAAAAGTGATTTTTAAAAATAAAAGTTGGTTTCGTCGCCTCCTGCCTAATCTCAAGTGTAGTTTATTTGTTAGTAAAACATAGAAGTTCCAATAGCTTCGCATTAGCTAAACTGAATTTTCCGTGGAAATTCTTTTTATTGCTAATGCGGATAAAACGCTCTTTTAATTTACGTTTACTGTATCCTTTGTTCAACAATTTAGGTATAATCGCTTTTGTTCGTTCCACGAAATCCGAAAGATGACTAGTTAGATTAAAATATCGTATAATTTCATTGGTAAAAGTATTATATGCACAAGAAGCTGAGATGTTGCCATCCAGATGCGGTAAGGATATAGTCGTGAAATTAAATTTGTCGCGTTTATCGAAAACTTTTGACACAAATTTGTTATTCTCGATGACGATTGTCATATCTAGTACGTCAGCTGTTTTATTATTAGTATTAACTTTGTTGAGTGTGAGAGTATTAGGATAAACGTCTTCGTAGCAGGTTTCAAAACAATCGTCATCGTTGAATAGCGTAATGTCATCAATATATCGGTAAACCCACTGCAATTTTGATCGTTTGGCGTAATCTTTGTTCTTTATTAGATTTTTCACGTATTTGATTTCATACGCAAAAAGCACTAAGTTAGCGATGAAAGGTCCCACATTGGTGCCCATGGGTATACCGATTATTTGTTTAAGTAATACATTACCACAAGTGAAGTAACTGTTATCAATTGTCCATTTTGTTAGGTCAAACATTTTGTTAGTGTCCACATCTATACCCGATGTGGAGTTTTTGTACCAGTTTGCACTGTTCCTGTGCAGGGACAGTCTACGATTTTGGTTGAATGCCATAGGCAATATGTATTTGATGCTTTCTTCGATTTCCGAATGTACCAAATTTGTATAAAGTTTGCCGAAGTCGAAGGTATTAACGCTAGTGGCAGAGTGATATCGATTAATTTTCTGCATGTCATTGATAAGTTTTTGATTATTGCTGATGATCCAGAAGGGGTTAATATTCCAATAATTCTTCAGGCAAAATTTACAATAATTTTCGATACGTTTCATTATTAGTTTGTATCCGTGTGAAATCGCAATGGAAATAGGTTTAGTGCAGGATTTCGTGCTAGAAATTATAGTTCTGAAACCAATCGGGTTCTTATGAAATTTGGGTATAATTTGAATGAAAGGTAAGTTTTTGTTTTCAGTGTCCACAGGGAAACCAAATTCTTCTGATTCTTTGGACAATTGATTTATAATTTGATCGTTGCTCAAATTATCAATGGTAACATAGGTGTTGATATTGCTGACTGAGATGCCAGTTTCTTCAAGAATTTTTGAGATGTAGAACTTTTTGCAAATAATCGCGAAATTTTGGGCGGCTTTATCGGCCACTGTAAAGACGAATTTTTCTTGTAGTTTCTTAATTTTTCCTTTAATTCGTATCAAGTTCAGTCCATGTGAGATAGGGGTTTCTTTTGATACAACTACCGAATTCAATCTTTTCAGAATTTCGTTTTTCCATTCAGAAATTTCGTAGTTCGCTAAGTTATATTTTTTGCATAGTTTCTCGCAATATTCGTTAAAACCTTTAGCAAACGAATCTACTGCTTCTTGAAAATTATACTTCGATGGAATTCGGTACTTGGTTCCTTTCTCGATTAAACTTTGAATTTCTAGGTCATTAGTCACTCTGGCATCGCCCGTGACTATATGGCCATGATAATTGTCCGAAAATATCGAGTTTGAACAATCACAAGTGACATTACAGTCCAGCCAATTCTTAACATCCAGATCTCGAATGGTTTGTCTATAGTTGAAAAACAGTGAGGAAATAGTTGAAACATATGAAAAAATTATCATAGGTTTCGCGTTTTCCACCGGGATACACTTTGGCCATAATTTATTAATGATTTCCGAATCATTTATAATCTTATTGAATGGTTGGCACAGGTCGTCACAAGCTTTATTGCAAAATTTGAATAGAATTTTTGGCTTTTTAACTTGATTCTTAATGTACACTTGTTCTTTATTGTTCTCTAATTTATATCGACAGATGTCTAAAACAATACGTTTAGGTTCATCCAGAATAGAATCAAACAGTTTCAGGTGTAACGCCGCTAGAGACTTTTTGTTAAGTCTCATCACCAGTGGTATAATATTCCGTCGAAATTCAATACAATTGTTATTGAATTCCGACATAAAGTTGTCAATGAATGTATCTATATCGATGCATTCTTTTTTGTCCGATCTTCTTCTTCTATTACCACGTTTGTGGCTATATCTGACGTTTTTTGAGAAGATGCTGTATATCGACTTATCGATATTTTCAGATCGCACCTTATCATTCATCCCATATGGGTATTTGGTTCTCAATTTTTTGATCCAGTAATCTTCTCTTTCTAATCTCATGCTTTTAGCAGTAGTTTCATCATTGCAATCCAATTTTTCAATAATTTTAATAGAATAATTATTACATTTGCCATTGGCAAAATGTTCACGAATTAGTTTGCATCCTTTTGACTCAGAATTCTCTATATTTCTTCTATGTTCTCCGAAACGCTGCTTCAGAGTACGTTTTGTCTCCCCAACGTATTGAAAATTACAATTTAAGCAAGTGAGTAGATAGATCAAATTTGAGGCGTTGCAGTCCAAAAAGTTACTAGATTGGAGTATCGTGTTGTGTGATCTATTGGTGTAGGCATCCTTGAATGTCGGTCCAGTGTCTATATGTTTGCAAGTTAGGCAGTTACTTTTGGAGCAGGTAGTTACTTTAGTGACTTGAAATGCAGGCAACCCTACTCCCACACTTCTAATGTGCCCAACATTAGAAGCGACCGCCAAGCCTGCTGTTTAAATAAATATACCAATCATTATATACCGAATTATCAATTTGGGGTACAGCGGACTCTAGAGACCCTTTAGACTAGAGGCCGAGTGGCCGACTGGCATGCGGCGAACCAGCCGTTATAACCCTCATGCGGCAACTAGTCACAGTAAGCGAATACCAATTTAATTCCACCGACGCTAATAAGAAGCGAAGTGGTAGTTACTATTTAACTGTTGCTATTTTTCGATTCCTAGTAGTGCATAATGGCAAGACTAGGGAGACTGAATACACGTCTCAAGTGTTAGGGTTATCCAGATTGCGAGTAAGCTAATGACCAAGCTCGCAACGGCGATGCAATGAGCATAGTCAAAGACTACCTTGGGCATATTAATATCATCAACTAGACACAAAGGTCCAAGAAAGTCAACGCGAGAAACAAACTTCGAGAAGACAAAGGACTCACAGTTAGTAAAGTTTATTGTACCCGTATGATTCAAGGAGCACAAGATTAAGTTAAACCGTGTATTGGCTATGATAAATTTTCCTATACAATCTTCGTTAGACTCTAACTCTCCAAAATAGTTTTTACCGAGGTGCCGGTTTAACTTAGTTTATTAAAAAACCGTGTTTGGAGGTACTGTTTAGTAGATAATTCAAGTTTAAGTTTCTTGTAAGGATAGAACGACTCAAAATTAGAATATGTCTTTATTTTTGCTTTTACTGAAAGGAATGCTAATAACCAACAATCTTAGGAGATGAATAAGGTTAAGGGGAGAAATGTAATAAATTAGTGCAAATAAATTAATGCAAGTTAGCTAGAAATAGTTTAAGATTGAGTTAAGTAACACAAGACCGGAAAGATTTTTCAAAGAAAATTAGAATATACTAGGAGAAATAAGGATGTAAAATTTGATTAGAAAGAGTAGATAGGTTAAATTAATTTAAAAGTAAGAGAAATATACATTAGTTATTAAATTTTTTATATTATATGATGTTGACGTTTTTTAGCAGAAAGAAAGAAACCCGAGAAGGGTGGAGGTACGTTTGGCGTCGAATAGGTAAACCTATCGACTCATTGGGACAAGCCAGTATAGAATAGAAGTCCATAGTTGAAGAACTATTAGACTTCTTCGTATAGGTCTAAGAAGACCTAACAGGATCTAGTACGTGGAGTTAACCACTAGAGAAAGATTTGTATATACTTAAATTTCAGATCAAACCAAGTAACATTTAAACAGTAAGATAAACCAAAGATATTTACACGAATAAATGTCGATTGATAACCCATTAACAGTTGATCGAATTTGTTTTTCATCGAAATTTTATGCTAATTCGAGTCTAGATAATACAATCAGTAGAATTTCAGCTAAGGTACTTAACTATAAAGTGCTTTATATTGTGGTTATATGCAGGAATAAAGCTAAAGTAGACTAGTAACAAGTTAAAGCGTCGAAACGCGAGTACGAAGAGTTTGTCAGCTCAGATAAACTGATGCAGACTATTTTGAGTAAAAATTTTTGCATGAGCGAAATCAACTGTTTTTCTTCTTTACAAACAAGTCAGGTGAACAATTTAAAATAAAAATAAAAATAAAAATAAAATTTAAAAAATCACTAATAACTAGTGATGTGGATCGAATCGGATCGTTGATTAAGTAAGGTTAGATGGCCAGATCGAATCGGCTGTGAAATTTTGGATCGGCGATTCGGCGATCGTTGGTATAACTTTTGAGTATAAGTACCGTGGTGCGTGCGCGGTGCGTGTAATTTCGCGCATTTTTGTGTTTATAGAGAAACAGTTATCATAATATTACTTATTAAAAAAGCCTCAGCAGTTACGCTAAAAAATTGAAAAATAATTGAAATTGAAAATATTTGCAAAATTGAAATTGAATTAAAAATATTTCGAGAAAAAAATTGAAATGGTATTAAAATTGAAAATATTTGGGCAAAAAATTGATAATGGTATTGAAACTGAAAATAATTGGGCAAAAAATTGATAATGGTATTGAAATTGAAATTATTTGGGCAAAAAATTGAGAATGGTATTAAAATTAAAAATAATGCCATAATTGAAACAACCCTACTCTGGGCGCAGCCCAGTAATAAAAATGCGCCTTATTTCAGAGTTTAAAACAGCTTCAGCCGGCATGGGGGAAATGCACTTTTTGCTAATTCTAGTAGCTCATGTGCAAACTGAGTTACAGCTTCCCCAGGTCGTTGCCACCAATTAGTCATTGAAAGTGCGTAAAAGTCTGTATTGTGCACTTTGTACTTATTTGTAAGTGCTGTCTTAAGGTGGTAGTTCCATAATTGCAGTGACCCGTTTTTCAGACAAATCCTAACATTATGAGCAAAGAGACTATGATTCTATTAAACTGCACCAAAAAACACCCAGAGCATTTTTTATTTGGTGCAAAATACCATGGTTAAGACTAGCTACCGCATTGGCTTACTGAACTGTAAGCCAATGGTGTAGCTAGTCTTAACGTCGGATTTTATCAGTGATAAAACGTGATAGTAGACAGTTTTGAGTCTCGTTTCAAAAAATTGTAGTCATTTTGCTTTATTGGTTGTTCTGAAAAACAGCTTTGAAATTAGCCTCATGTAAAAAAACAGCGATTCTGAAACTGCCACCTTAAGCAACTTATATCCTCTCCGAGTGTGTTCACTTTGGGCCAGCGCATATGCCAGTGCAGGGTCTCTTAGCATACCTAACAGCTTCTGTGGTTTTTGGTCTTCTGACCAGCCGTGGTATTCTGATTTCGCTTCAAACTGACAGATCCAGGCTTGGAACGACTTCCCGCTTGGGTCCCCAGAAAATGGCATTAACTTACACCCGTTATCTCGTGTGCTATTGTCGCTACTTTTAGCAGTTAATGACTTAATCTGCTGCTCAAACTGCGTAGTTATAGCTCTTAGCTAATTATTTTCAGTGTCCAACTCCTGTAGACGACGCTGAATTAGGCGTAGAGTTCGCTCCTCTTCCTGCTCTGCTACGTTTCTAGCCTCCATGACTTTACTAGTCATGTTACACTACTAGACTACAACAGTATTAGTATGAAACACAATCAGTCTGCTCAATTCTATCACTACTACAACAGTTGTGACAGTTATCGGATTTACGACAAATGTGGCCGCACAGCAGAACAGTGTACATAGCAACAACAAAAACTAACAACTAGCTTGTGGGCAACCAATGGCTGAAGTTAGATTCGCAGTACAACAACTTAACTGCAGTAGACTACTGTCCAAAATACGTGGTGACTACATATATCAGAAAACATACAGTACAACAACTTAACTGCAGTAGACTACGTCTAAGTTCGGCCATGCCCCCCCTCGTACAAAAGAAGGATGGATCTGCCACTGCGGTCATGAGTAGAGGAAGGGTAGTCCTCTGTAAAAGTGTTTTTACATTTGAGCTCGCATCTCTTAGTGCTGAGAAATGAGACTCCAAAGTTCACCTCCCTTGGAGCCATGTCGGTCAAAAATGGGGGGTCCAATTTTTGACTCATAAAAAATACCAGCGAGACCCCTTTTGGATACCGCTTACACACGTTTGCCTACTGGGACTGTACCATACGCTGGCAAATTTTTAGACCTGTACCACGTTACCCAAGTTCCGGAACTGGGGTGGCACTTTCTTGACCATCAGAGGGGGGGGGGGTGGGGGGTTGAGGGGGGGGGGCACAGGAAAAAAAGGAGTACAAAATTTATACAAAATTTATACAAAAAAGTTTTGTATTAATTTTGTATAATTTTTGTATAAATTTTGTATAAATTTTGTACTTTTTTTGTGCAATTCATTTTTTTCGACTTTTGTACATATTTTGTACAAATTTTGTATAAATTTTGTGTAAATTTTGTATATTTTTTGTATAATTTTTGTAGGAATTTTGTACATTTTTTGTACTTTTTGGGAAAATTTGTTTCCTGCAGTTTTTTCATTCTTTTGACCATTTCCGTCTGAAATAGACATTGTTTTGACAAACGCTTAGTTTTTTCATTTTTTTGAATAAAAATTTTTTCGACTTTTGTACATATTTTGTACAAATTTTGTACAAATTTTGTATAAATTTTGTATTAATTTTGTATAATTTTTGTACATTTTTTGTGCTGGTTGGTGTACTCAAGTACAGCAAACTTATTTTTGATGCTTATTAGCAGGTTTTCCCATAAAATTAGGCCTCAGGCTTAGGCTTAGGCTTGGTGCTTAAGGCCGATTCACACGCGGCGATTTTACTGCGATTTTGCCGCAGCGTTTTCGCCGCTACGGCAAAACGCACTGTCTGAACAGACGCAGCGGTTTCAATGCGGAATGCATGCGTCTTGATTTTTTCGCAGCGTTTTAAACGCCAGACTGCAATTCGGTCTGCGATTTCAGTGCATTTTGATGGTGCGGACGTGTTCGTTTGAACAATATTAGCAAAGCTGTTTCTCATATTTTTAAAACAGTAAAGACGTAGCAAAATAGTGTGCGAGACGCAACGTTTGTTCAGACGCTGCGTTTCGTGTGCGACACCCTGCGTCTTGCGTTTTGCGTCAAAATCGCAGCGGCAAAATCGCACCGTGTGAATCGGCCTTAAGGCTTAGTGCTTAGGCTTAGTGCTTAGGCTGCTGGCTGAGGCTAAGGCCCGTATTCACATACTAACACTAACACTTAAAGTTAGTGTAAACACTAACTTTAAGTGCTTCGTAGCACTAAGTTGTATTCACATACTTACACTCAATTTAGTGTTAGTGTTAGTGCCACTAAACACTAACACTAACCTTCGTGTAGTGGCTTTGTATTCACATACTAAATTTTGTTAGTGTTTACACTAACATTTTTGCACTAAACTTAGGTACCTCGGGAGGTACCTTACGTTAGTGTTTTGTCAGGTTGAGGTAGGGTGTCATGAATTGCTCCGTTTGTCGTCCTGGGGGTAAATTGAGGGCGCTGAATCCAAATTTGACATCAGTTTTTGCCAAAAATGTTCCTGAATTTTTTTATACACCCCAACATAAAACCAAAATGAAATTTTTCAACGTTTTTCTAAAAATCCATGTTTTTTTGGGCTTTTGTTGAGTTCTTAGAGTTTTTTGTCGGTTGTTTGGCAGTTCTAGTTTTTTCTTGGAGTTTGGGTAGTAGTTTTTGTGCGTTTCTTTTCTAAATTTTCCTAATTTCTATACCATTTTTTGAGGCTTTTCCTGAATTTTTTGATATTTTTAACATTCTGGTAACAGTTTAATAATCTCTGATACTTCTAGCGATTTTTCAGAATTTTGTAGAAATTTTCGCGTAATATTCCAGTCAGTGGCATATCTAGGGTTGGGTTTTTTGGGTTTTTTAGAATCTTTAGGAATTAGCTGAGATTTTTTGTGACTTTTTAATGGTTTTTCTTGGGGAGTGAGCGAAGTTTTTTTATATTTCTAAAGATTTTCCCGGGTCTTGTCTTGAATTTTTCTTGGACTTCGCTAGTTTATTTAGGGTTTATCGTTGAATTTTCTAGTGCTTACTGTAATTTTTAGTGAAATTTTTAAAAAATTTTTTCAAGCAATTTTTGAATTTTCTTGGGTTTTATCAAGGATTTTAAACGAATCTTCTCGAAGCAAATCTAGCGCCGCCTCCTCTATTGTCTGGGGTCTTTCTGGAGTTTTTTTGAGATTTCTAGGAATTATTGGAAAATTTTTATAGGATTTGCAAAGATTTTTCTAGCGATAATTTAGCAATTTTCTTGCATTTTACTAGTTTATCTAGGGTTTCTTCTGAATTTTTCAAATAACTTTGTTGAATTATTGCAATTTTCGAAATTTTCTTTCGGGTTTTTTCTTGAGTTTCTGGAACCACCCAGTGCCATGGTCTGGAAGTTTTTCATTTTTTTTCCAAATTGTGAATGAAATTTTTCAAATAATTTCTAGGGTTCTGTGACTTTTAGGGACAATTTTTCAACTTTTAAGTTAATTGTGGTAGTTTTTTGTTTCTGTCGTTTGTTATGCAAGTTTTTGTCCTTTTTGTGGTATTCTCCTGATGGTTTTGGAATAGTCAAAATTTTTGGGCTAGCCAAGTACCTCCCTTGGGACCGGATTTTGATTGTATTTTCCCCTCATCTCGCCCAACTACAAATATAAATGTATATATACAGTAGCAAAACGTAATTTACTTAAACATATACATGTACATATAACCAAAAAGACCATTTAAGTTAGAGAGAGGTCCTGCTGTTAAGTTAATCTTTTTTAGCTTTGCAATTGTGTGTCAAATGAAATACATATAATCATTTTTGTACTCTGTCGATTGAGCACTGTGGCCATGGATGATTACGTCAAAGAACCTTATGGCGGCCGCTACTGTGACTTGCTTGATCCATTTGAAAAATTCAACAGAAAAGAACTAATTGCCCGTTTTCGATTTGATGAAGAAGGAATTTCAGAAATTGCAAACCTTGTGGAACCCCACATTGCCAGAGAAACTGAAAACAAGAACCGGCCTCTCCCAGCGCATATTCAAGTGTGTGCATTTCTACAATACGTCGCACGTCGCCCTGGACAGCTTGACGTAGCGGACACGTTGCAAATTAGTCAGCCGTCCGTCAGTCGGTGTGTGAATAACGTTTCGAAGGGCTTGTGCGATGTCATGGACCAGTTTGTGAAGTTTCCGGTTGGGGATGAATTGGCAAATCAAATGAACAAGTTTCACGAAATTGCAAGTATGTTTCAGTATAACTTTGTTTGTGTTCAACAGCACACTAAAATTATTTAACTAGTTGTATGAGCAAAAAGTTTTTCTTTATGCGTGCCAGGTACACATGTACATATGAAAATTACATCACTTTATACTTAGCTGAGAATTAAATAGTGTTTTCATCAGCTTTAAACAGTTTACTTCAAGGTCATTGCATGTGTCTAATTGTTATTTGTTACTAGATTTCCCCATGGTTGTTGGTGCCATAGATTGCACCCATGTGCGAATAAAAATGCCGTCTGGTTCTGAAGAAGAAAAGCGTCAATACATCAACCGTAAAAGATATCCTTCGATTAACGTGCAGGTCAGTAGTACAGTTAACTGGTCATTCTTTAATGATAGCAGCAGTCTGTTTTAAATTATTTTTGTGCCTTGATGTTTTTCTGCCTTGATGGGAGCTATACAGCTACAGCTATACTGTAGCATGCGGTTTTCCAAAATTAGATTCAAATAGTACATGAATGTTGCATGTATAATATAATGTTTTAGGGCATTGTTGACGGCGATGGGAAGTTTTCGAGCATTTATGCTAACTGGCCTGGGTCGTGCCACGATTCATTCATTTTACAGCAGAGCAACGTGTGGGATGCGTTTGAGAGTGGCTATTTTAATGACTGCTTATTGCTTGGAGATGGTGGTTATCCCTGCAAACCCTGGCTGTTGACTCCTTATCGTGTTCCTGTGACCCCCGCTCAGCAGCAGTACAACAATGCGCACAGTCGTACACGTAACTGTGTTGAAAGAGTGTTTGGAAGATTCAAGTCAAGATTTGGAATGCTTGGGGTAAGAGGCAGTTTGACGTTTAAAGGTATGCTGTATTTCTGTGTAATAGTGTATACATACCATATATTTTTAGACTTAATGCTTTGTATATAATTTACAGTTGTTTTGGTAACTTGCCCTGAGGTTACGTGTTGAGCCAATTTTGCCCACTTGCTGAAATATTCGAGACACTTCTTCTTAAACAGTTGATTTTATTTTTTTGGGGGGGGGTGGTGTTTATTTTTCTCTTAAACATGTGTACATGAATACTTTGGTGGATTTATCAACTGACTAAAATTTGAATTTCTATGTGTAGGCTAAAGTGCTGTTGAAACCAGAAAGGGCCTGCCGACTGATTGGCGCTTGTGCTGTGCTTCACAACCTGGCAATTGATTTGAACATGCCCGACGTCGAGGAATATCATGATCCATTTGAACCGGACATTATTTACAATGGCTTGGAACAAGACGGTTTACATTTTCGTGATCGGTTTTGTTTGGAAATGTTTAGTTTTTAAATTTTTGCTTTATCATTATATACTGCATATATAGTGGGTAACATTCCTTACTTTACGCCAAGCAAGCTGAACGTGGAAGGTGGAACATTAGGCAAATGAGCTTCTTAAAGCTTAATTGTTTTCAGCCTCCTGCCCCAGATTCTGATGCACACAAAATACATACCTAAGATTTTGCCATGTTTTGGAAAATTGCTCTTTTTACTTGCTTTATATATTGGTTATGGCGACAATCATACAGACATATATAATCTCAGCCTACATATTAATAGTTTTTTACTGTTATGCGTGCCGTTTTATTGAGAAACATGACATTGACTGCTTTAAACTATCGATAATCATTCTTTTTTATACAATCAACTGTTTCTGAAAATCGTACAAAAAATTTCTTGCTGCATTGTTCCAATGTTAATTATAAATAACCGGCTATTTATATAATTGTTTTGTATTTATTGACTTGTTTTGGTAATTTTTGTTTTGCCCTAGCTTGGGTATTTTTCACGCTGTTTCTAATTTTAATTGCCATTTAATTTAATTTGTGTTTACATCACATTGTTTTTGGTGTTTTTTACAGTAGCGAAGCAAAGGGACAAGTATTGGACCAAGTTGTTTGTGATATTTTTACTTAGCGAACTTTTCTGCCCAATCGCAGACAAAACGAGAAACATTTTGCAAACTGGTTTGCTAGATCCTCCCTTGGACAGATTCTGGCTGCACTACTGTGTATTTCTTTTTGTAGTGTTAATTTCGGGCATAATTTTAGTGGCGAGTGAGGTGGGTAAAAATAGTGTTTTATGGTGATTATGGTGCGCCCGAGACAGCAAAAAATGGGCAACCAAAGCTGTGGCCAGGTCCCCCGCCATGTTTCATTTAAAAAATCTTTGCTTACACGTAAACTTTCAGCATGTAACAATAACTGCTACCTTTCCGAACTTGAAGAAGAAGAATCAGATGAATGGTAACTCGCGCTGGATGAAAATTGTTTGCTGAATCGAGACATAGTGAATGTGCGGAACTAAAATAACTATTAAAGAATTGGGATGCAGTACCAGTACGCCAAGCGGTTCAAGTCAACTAGGAGAGGAGCCAACACAATGACATATTTGCGACTAAATTTGAGTTAAATTCAGTTGGCGTGGAAGAACACTCAACCCACCTGCTTCAGTGGAGCACCTTGGTGCAGCCAAAGCCTAAGCCTGATACGAAGCCGAAGCTTAAGCCTCATACCATGATTCTGGCCAATTGTTTGGCAGGAACTGGGTATGCCTTTGTTTGGATTACAAAAAACTGTAAACAATATTTTCACATCTTTTAAGTAGTTGGGTGGGAAAAATTGGGCTTCAGAAAACTGTGACGAAATTGCTCCTCACTGATGATTCAAATTCCGGATCAGGGGTCGTATTTTACAAAAACCAAAAATATGATTGGTGTCTTACCGCAAAAGTGCCTCCCCAAAAATATACTAAAACGCATTGCCGCCAGTATCCCCAGTGGCGCAGCCTGGGGGGGCGGGGGGCCAGAGCCCCCGTCAGCGTTTTTTGCCCCCCACCCCAGCAATTTAGGCCCCCCATCGGACAAAAATTTGTCGCGTATGTAGCATCCCCCCCAGGTAGACAATCTTCGAAAAATTTTCGGGCAAAAAGGCACGTCGGTTCCTGCCTCGACTTGATTCTGGCTACGCTACTGATTGTTCCCATTACATTTAACTCAAATCTTTTACATAATCGTCGCGGGGGAAAGCATTTCCACGCCAGCCTGTTATATTTCTGTGAAGTAGGGCATTGCGGGCAAGAAATAAGTAGCAGTTTCTGATTTTTGGCTATTCAGACATCAAAAAAGCGGCAAAAGCTCGTATATTTGCATTATCGCCAGGAATTTACTTCCCTGCTAGCCTGTACACACCATAGAGCTTTTTAATTAACGTCTAGGACCGTTAGAAACATCGAAAAACCAAATACTAACGAAACCCTAACTTTAGTGTTTCACTAACTTTTTAAGTGTTTAGGTTGTGAATACAAATTAGTGCTCCAAAAACACTAACACTTAACTTAGTGTTAGTGTTAGGGTTAGTGTTAGTGTTAGTATGTGAATATGGGCCTAAGTGCTTAGGCTCAGGCTTAGTAGGTGGGTCAGAAAACGCTTAGTCTTATATAGTTGTTTGCAATAAAAGGACAAAAGGTTGTCTCAAATAAAAGGACACTTGCTACTGTGGAATCATAAATAAAGCTGCACTTTTAAACCGAAACTGACTGTCAGTCCCAGCTTGCTGCTAGCGCATCAGTGACGTTTGTAAATCGTATTTATGGTATTCGCTTTCAGTTAAAATAGCTACTTATGCCTAATGATGCTTAATTTTATATGAAAATGTAATTTATTGTATACTCGAAAAGAATATAAAACTTTTGAATGCAAGCTCAATTTAACTATATAATATTTAGGCCCGTATTCACATACTAACACTAACACTTAAAGTTAGTGTAAACCCTAACTTTAAGTGTTTCGTAGCACTAAAATTAGTGCTACGAAGCACTTAAAGTTAGTGTTTACACTAACTTTAAGTGTTAGTGTTAGTATGTGAATTGTGAATACGGGCCTTAGCCTCTTTTTTCAGTTGGCAAAATTACTATTTTTAGTATAAATGAGCTAAATATGTTGCTAAGAGAGCTGTATTAAATAGTGTTATTTTATATATGACAATCAAACTTCAGGCTGATATTACGACTGTATTGGTCATAATTTTCGACGATTAGCCCTAATATGTCGAAAAACGATGATTTTCGACAAAAATTGAATTTTTTCGAAGAGGTATAAATCAACGTTTTTTCGCTTGGAAAGTGCTAAAAATGAACTCAGCGCATGCGAAAACCTATTAAAACGTGTTTTCACGGTGAAAAAACGTCAGTTTGAATTTCTCCCCCCCCGTCTCAGTTGCGCCCCCCCTGTGATACCGTTGAAAAGATGATTTTTCACGATTTCACTCAATTTATAACGCTTTACTGGATAATCACTCGGTCTGTATTTCAACTTCATCTTAATATACAGCTGCAGGGCTGTCAGTTGATATTGTTTGATCCGCGTCGTGTGCGCTGTTTCACTTTGGCAACCCTGGCAAAGTGCCAAAATGGTCAATTTGACCAGATTTTCGAATTTTGTCAGTTTAGTTGAAAAACTGTGGAAAACGTTAATTTTAGCCGCTAAACGGGAATATAACGTTTTTTGACGAAAAACTATTGTATAATATATACTATTTAAATAAAAACACAAAATTTGTACTTTATAAAATTTGTACAAACTTTATACAAAATAAGTACAAATTTTGTGCAAAAAGTGTACAAATTTTATACAAAATTAAATTATTTTGTGGTTTTAGTTGCCATTTTAGCAACATTTAAGCAGTCTGATGCCTGTAGTATCAGTGAAAAAGGTCCCAAAAAAATTTTTTGAAAAAGTACAAAATTTATACAAAATTTGTACAAAATTTATACAAAATAAGTACAAATTTTGTACAAAAAATGTACAAATTTTATACAAAAATTCTGAAATTTTTTTGTGGTTTTAGTTGCCATTTTAGAGACATTTAGGCAGCTTGATGCCTGTAGTATCAGTGGAAAAGGTCCCAACTAATTTTTTGAAAAAGTACAAAATTTATACTAAATTTGTACAAAATTTATACAAAATTTACTAGTAAGGAAAA
>JASANF010011126.1:0-30213 GCA_030248245.1 Trissonchulus sp. WLG1_4
CAAAACGACATGCATCGGCTTGCTTGCGGGCATACAACTCGCTTACAGACGATCCACGTCCCTCATTTCACTGAGTCATCTGTGGAATTACCTAGGCGATAAATATAAGCCAAGGGAGGGACTATGCCCATTCGATTGGGCGGTCGAGCAAAAGTGGGAGCCATGTAAAACAGATGCTGGGCGTTTATGGTTCCAACACCACTTCGGGGTCGACGATATACTGCCGAAGAAAATACCGGAGTTCGTTCCGATCCCAAGTCCGGAATGCATGAGCGATGCGATCAAAGACATCTGGTTCGTCTATACCATCATTGAAGAGCTCGTGAAGGTGTGCCGACCGTCAAAGATGGAATTTACCGACATGCTTCAGAAGATCTGCGTCAGGCTCTTTAACCGGGAACAACTACCAACCACGCTCAAGATCCTGGAGCGCTTCGAGAAGCCAAAGCTGTCGGATATGAGCCGGGGGGTGTACTTGACGAGCCGATACCAGCGGATCAAGGTGACGCAGCAGCTTGCCGGGGATAACATCAAGTGGCCAGACCTGTCCAACCCAGTCTACCATCGGGTACGGCGGCAGTGTCTGAGGGATTATGCAGTTCTACGCTATGATGACAGAGTCGAGCCGAAGACAGCCAAACAAAAGAAGATGTGGCGTGAGGCTCAAGACCTGTTGGAAGAAGAAGCTGCAGAGCTGCGCCGGGAAAGCCACGAACTGCTACCAGAAGGTCCACCACCAGAGGTCCTTTCAATGCCATCAGACCCGGATGCCTCCGAAACGTCCAGCGGAGAGAGCGAAGCTGTCGTAGTCCATCTGTCGGCACGCCAGAAGCAAGCGAACGACCAAAACATCAAGAAATGGCTCGAACAGATACCGCCAGAAGAAGTTGTTGTGCAGTTGGAGCACATTGAGCCGGAGCCAGAGCCAGAGGAGGAACCAATGCCAGAAGAGCCGGAGGAGATGGAAGGGAGCCGCAGTGGCGGAGCTACAACACCAATTCTGAGAGTGGTAGAGGAGACAGAAGAGGTTTTCCAAAACACAGGTGCGACGACGGTGGTCCGAGAAGATCGAACGGACCCAACGTGGAGATTAAGACGAACCAGATCAAGGTCGCAATCTTCACTAACCAAGGAGACCGTGAGAATGGTGATCGAGTCCATCCAACAACAGAAGCGAAAACTGGAGCCAGAGGAGCGGAAGAAGACGATAGAGGAGCTGGCACAGGACGTCAATGTGGCCTACGAGGCTTTCAAACGACGCAAAACTGGAGAGTCAGCATCCTCTACTATCTTGCCAACGACATCGGCAATCCCGCAGCTGCCGCAAATCCGTGTTCGTCAACCAGAGTTAGCAGCTGTTCGGCCTATTGGTCGGGGTCGTGGAGCCCCACCGAGTATCCAGATGCCGACTCCTCGCTTGCCAGGGCTCGAACACATACGCACTGTGTGGGTACCACCGACTGGACCTCTTGTTTTCCAGCGTTCGCCTGGAGGCACAGGTGCGTGGGTGCGAGTACCCAAGTCACCAGAGGAGCCACCACCGCAGGAAGTGTTAGTGGAAGTTGCACCCAGTGTCGAGCCACTACCACCACCGCCGATTCCGCCAGCGCTTGCTGACCCAGAGGTGATCGATCTTGAAGAACCACCTGTAGTCATCACTCTGGAATCAGATGAAGAAGAACAACAGCCGTCAACATCTACGGCAAAGGTCATTACTGGTTTGGGCAGAGGAAGGAAGCCAGAAAAGGCGGAGAAACCCAAACCAGTATCCCAAGAACCTCCGACGAAGCCAAAACCACCATCGGTGGAGCTACCAACGAAACCAAAGCCAAAGGAGGAAAAACCCCTCACCAGGATGGCCGAGCGACCTGGGTTATCCAAAGAGTTCTTGGAAAGGCTCGCCAAGCCGAAGGTGCCTCTCACCAAACCCAACGGCAAAACAACCGTGAAAATGCTGCGCTATGCTATAGCGAAAGTGTGTGGGAATTGGGTACCCAGATGGTTCCGTAGATATTCGGAAGCAGCGTGTTGGGGCCTAATCCGAGCAGCAGTGCCGAAGCCGTGGGGAAAGCCCTCCACACCATCGGATCGGACCAAAGGAACGGGGGGGGGGGGGCCGACGTCCCCAACCGGAGGACGGAGCAGGGCAAGAACAGGGAATGCGGCGCTAGGGATGGGGATAGGGGGGAAGCGGGAACCCACCCGTCCCCACCCCCCCGCGCCCGCCCCCACCACAAACCCTTGGGAAAACATGCCCATCGGCCTGGTTGACTTGGAGAAAGATCCACGAGTCAAAGCCCTATGCTCTGGATGGGAAAAGGTCGATACCGGTGAGGACGAATCCATCGAAGAGCCTACGGTAATCCAAGCCGGAGGTGTCACTGAAGAGGGTACGCCTGTCATTCGTGAACTGTTGGGAGAAGAAGCCGAAATCGAGCAGCAACCAGCAGTTAATATTACGGAGGAAGGGAAGCATGACCGTCCAGAACCAGAGGTCGAGCACATGGTGGAACAGTTTGAGGAGGCGGAGGATAAGCCAGATGGCCCACTCCCGGGTGAGCTACCACCTTTGCAAGCAGCGGAGGAGGAGAAAGGAGATCTCCAGGAGCAGGTTCAGGAGCAGTTGGTGGCGGTGGAGCTGGACATGCAGAACCTGAGTACGGAATTTGAACCGTTACCAGGAATTTCAAGAAAGAACTTGCAAAACGGACTAAATGGGAAAGGGTCAATCTTCGTAGGAGCTGAATGGCTTGTGACCTACGGAGTACCGCACGAAACCCATGGTCCTGAAACAACAACCAAATACTATCAGCCAAACGTCCGGTTCTTTCGGGATCCGTTTTACGGCCCAATGGATCCACCAGTCCATCGTCTCGCAGCGGGTTACGTGATAACGCCAAGCGTGCCCAACAACAAGGATCCATACATCATGCGACCGAAACTGACGGAGATGGAGGCCGATGTACCAGCGACAGTGATGAACACAGGGAACATCACAGAATTGAGAGTTCCTGTGAAGTGTTGGTCATCACAGAACCGATGGCAAATTCTTCAGATTCCACCGACTCGAAATGGGGAAAACCCACAAACCACAGGGGATGTTCACCCCATAGCAGTGGAACTGGAGTCCATTTTCCGACAGTGGGCACAGCAGGGCAATCACCGAATTCAGCGTCATTTGGCGATTCCGAGCGAGAAGCTGAACCTCATCGAACGAGCATGTCTCCGGAAATTCGCAGCTTGTATCTTGTGGAGTTTCCATGACCGGGAACTAGAGGACCAGGAACAAACAAGTGACCCGTACGACCGTCCAGTGCTACGGCCGAGGGACAACCGAATTCTCCGATTGTTCATTCCAGCCTTGTATTCACGTGATGGTATGTTAGCCTACAAGCCGATTTACATCGAGGCATGGGCTACCAGTCGTGATGCGGCATTGGGAACAGCTCTCGGGGTAGTATGTCCATCTATTCATCTGGTCCCCGAGCTGATGAACATGACCGTCAACTGGAAACTGAAACGAACCAAAGGATGGGCACGGAATCTGCTGATTTATGCAGACTGCCTGCAAGAAATCCTGATGGAGAAGGTCAAGGAAGCCAGACAAGAACGACGACCGCGACCTCAGGTCTATGGCTTCTTCACCAAGATCTTCAGTTTCTCTAACCATCATGTGGTCATGGAGGAGGTCCCACAACCGGCCAAGCCAAAACCCAAGCACCCCCAGCAGCAAGCTCGATCGTTCAATTACGAAGGGAAGCAGTTCTATTGCGGAGAAGAGGTCTACTACTATGAGAAAGCCAGCAAAGGCTATGGACTCATGGATGTAGCTGAGACCCTCGCATGCGCGTCATCACCGGGCCAATGCAAACGAATGGGTGACCAAAACCTGCCCGAGAAGAACGTCCGAGCCACGGTGTGGTACGAAGTGTTGGCGTTCCCCACGATGTTCAAGATCTGTTTGCATCGGGCACGGCAGCTCCCAACGGTCAAGGACGATCTGCGCAACTCGCGTCTCGACGTCATAGTGGAAGCGAGCCCATACGACCGACGTTGGGGAATTGGCGTCCACTTTAAGGACTACGCGCGACTGCGAAAAATCGAGCAGTTCGAGGGGAAGAACTGGCTGGGCAAGGCTTGGATGGTTGTGCGGGACTTACTGTTTCCTGAGTTCCTAACCACGGCCACTCGTCAGCGATTACAACAACTATATCGCGAACGCCTACAAGATCGGCGTAACAATCCTAACAAAGAGTGATGGAGAGGAGGAGAAGACGACGTCAAGCGCAAGGACCCGGTCGAACAATCTGTCTATCGGGGCTTATCAGCCGGCCTTGTGCCGAAGCGTCGTCACCTATCATCTTGTTACTCGACGTGCCACTCGAACAAACTGTCCGTCGGGGCCAATCAGGTGTGCGGGTGGAGTAGCTTGATGGTAGGTATAACGACCACGGAGTTTGACTTGAAAGTGAAAATTGTTCAAAATTATTTGTAAATTTGTGTTGGTCTACTTTTAATGTTGTTTATGGTGTAATGCCCGAATTAATAGTGTAATAGTGTTATATTTTATATATGGAAATTGATTGAAATTGTTGTTGGATTTTTTATATTTTTATCTGGCATAAATTATTATAAAAAAACTCTCGACGTGGGTGGTTCCACCAATAGTGTATGTGTGGGGGCTCGCCCACCCCTCCTCCCGGGACTAATCAGGTCCGTGCATGTTACTGTAGGTGTGGAATGATTGAAGTTGGTGAGCTGGTTACGTACTTGGAGCTCGAACATTCTGTCCGCCGGGGCTAATCAGGTTCTAGGTAGCGTAGCTAGGAGGTAAAGGAGTGAGAGTAAAAGGAGCCTAATTTAGACTAATATTCTCGGACGTAACTGAGTCTAGGTGCCAATGCCTCGGCTAATCTACCTTGGTGTAAGTACCTAGTAATTTATATCGGCTGTGACGTGTATTGGTACTTGGGCTAGGCCGAACTGTCCGCCGGGGCACCACACTGGTCCAAAGTACCTGTTGTACATCTAAGTTATGTGACTATTGATGCAGCTGGGTCTGTGAGGCTAGGCCGATCTGTCCGCCGGGGCAACAATCTGGTCTCACTTGCTTGGTTGTATCGCGCGGAAGGATTGCATTATCGTGTAGTCTAGAAGCGCACAGCGTGTAGCTGAAGAGGCGCGTCTTAGGTTATAGTGAGTGATAAGACGAACTGTCCATCGGGGCTCAATTTGTCATTATCTGTAGCTTGAGCGAGTCTTGGATCTTACCTAGAGGAGATAAGTGAGGTAGTCGAACGATCTGTCCATCGGGGCTCAACCAGCTACCAAACGGTTCGAATCCGGGTGTAGGTCTGTCAGTTATGTCGCTGTCAAACGCGATTGAGCCCATCTTTCAAACCGTATTTACCGAGTAGGCGACCTAATCGTAGGACGCAGTATGGTCTCCTCGGTCCAGGTGCTTTCGGGTACTTGGGCTCATAGGAGGCACCCAACCCCCAGGGACTGTCGTCTCTACGCGGGTGCCAGGTGGCATAATCCATCGTTTCATACTGTAGAAGGCGGACGTGCCGAAACTAGGTCATCGCGTATCCTAGGGCGCCGATGCCGGATATTACGGTACAATAGTTAAAATCGGAGCAATAGCTTTTGTTTGTGATAACTATGTGATGTATAGTATGTAAACTAATAGAGCTTAATACTGCCAAAGCTAATACTGGTATTTTTCGTTTATTTTACTTAACTACTAGCCATAATATATTGCTCAATTTTTCCAGTTAATAGTGTAAAATGTACCTAACCCCTTTTTCTTGTAGTAGAAACTAGAAAAGTAAAAAGTAACATAGTCAAAAGTACAAAAAGATTGTTTTCATCGAGTTTATTGTTGAAATTAACAAAGAAGCCTCGGAATGAGCACTCCTTGTAGGATACTTAACCTTCCCCCCCATTTTCTTTGTTGATAGTTAGTTTGATTTAGTTTATATTGTTTAACAAAAAGTCTCGAAACGAGCACCCCCTGTACGATACCTAACTTCCCTCTTTGTCTAGCTATTTTTGAATTTAGTTATTGTAAGTTAACAAAAAGTCTCGAAAAGAGCACTCCCTGTACAATACCTAATTTGCCATTCCATTTCAGCTTTAATTTTGCCTTAGTTTTGTCTTTCAGTTTATATTCAAATTTATGTTGCTTTATGTTTGTCTAATTTAACCTTATTTTTCCGTTCACGTTGTCTTTTATGTTTAATTTTCACTACATTGTTTCGTTTAGTTTAATTTGATTTATTCCATGTTCTGAATTTTTGGTTTAGTTATTCTAATTTGGTTTGCAAATTTAGCTAAAATGAGCCTAATGGGATCTTTTGACTCTAATTTGAGCTACTAAAATGGGGCCCAAACTTCTATACAGTTTGTTAATAATACTAATTTTTGGTTGTAAGTAGTCTTTTCAAATACGCGCAAAGCCAACCGAAATTGTGGGGTAATCTGGGTGGAGTTTACGATTTATACGGGTGTATTTGAGGTTGTCTAAGGGGTATAAAGAAATTAATTTAGCTGACTTGGTCGAGTTTAATTCAGTACGGGTATATTTCATGGGGTAAAAAGAGAAATTGATAGCAGTATAAAGTGTGAACCAAGCAGCAGTTTAAAGACACACGATATAAAACAGTCCCAACACAGTTGCACTGAGTGACCACAAACAGGAGACACGTATGAAAGGCTGGCAGAGCAGCCCAGTAAACGGGACAAACGTACGAGCACTTTCATACATATTCAAAAAGTATTGGCACAAGTTTTTGATAGCAATAAAACGATGCAACAGTGTAGGGTTATATTGCTTAGAGCAATCCGAGGGGTAGACTGATAATAGGTTTCACGGCCAAAATTTTTCCGAATTACGGTTCTGAGCAATTGCCGTCCAGTGTCGTGCCATCCCAGACAGTAGTTACCCCAACGAACGTAGTTTACCAAAATTGTGCATAAAGCGCCTGTTTCAATGATTTATTTTAAAAAGCAATTAACACTACTATAACATCTTTACGCTTAGGACATCCTATGCTGAATTTGGGGTTGTACTGGCTGGAAGACTGAGAAAAATTAACGATCTTAAAATTAAAGGCGTGTTATTTGATTTCTTTTATACATAAAGGTAGATATTGCTGTAGCAACCTGTTGGTGTATGTGTACAACAGGTGCAACGCGCGCGCGTAAGTAATGGTAACGACACTGGTAGGTATGAGTCGAAATTGTCGCAGATGATAAACCTGGTTAAAAGGGGTGATATCGAAATTATCTGTCGAAATTTGGAATTGTAAAGATGAAAGATATGAAATTTGATTTAGTGAAAGTCTCAGAACCGTAACGCAGCACGTAGAAATTGTTATACTATCTGCATAACTTGCTTTGGTTCTTATTTCTCGGGCTTTGCCGCGACTAAATTGAATTTTTCTAACAAAACTTAGAAGTTGGGCTGAAAAAGAGCTAATGGCAGTTTGACTCCTTTTATTTTTGAGAACCTAACCGAAAATTCTAACAACTAACCGATGTACAGGCGGTTATCGTAGTAATTGTATGTCTAGTAATAAAAATTTGTCTGGATTTTATTTCGAGCTTTGAAATTGATGAGGAATTCGAAATTATTATAACTAATCTATTGTTTTTTTTTCTAAGGTAGTAGGTCCATGACGTCCCCGCTGGTTCCTAACATATCTAAAAACTTTGAAGAACTTTAAAATAAGCTATACCTGATTTAAACCCAACGTAGCTGTCAGGGGAAGTTTAAAAATGAATTCGGACTGAGATTGTGACATGGACTCTACCCTGATACCCCTGGTAGTGTTAGAACTATATGGGCTCACCTAAAAGGACCCAACTATTTTTTACCATATTTGTAGATGGGAGGTCATTATGGGGACTTGTACGATTAGAGCCCAAGAGTTGTGTAAGGAAACATCCCTCCGGGCTTATGGGTGGAGGATTTGGGTGGTTATACCACCACGACGGGTGTTTCGCGACATGTAAATTGACACAGAAGTACTCTGGTAGCTATGCGTGGGCGATGAAAGGGTATAGTTGGCCCCCAAACACTAGGGACTTTGTAGACTGTACAATGGATCCGTAATATCCTTGTTTTTATTGCCAGTCGCGGCAAACCAAAATTTTTGTTGGTGATGTTCGGTATAAATTGTACGCGCTATGATGTGTTGTTAGGTCACCCAAATTTTGTAGAGTGTATGCGTTAGGGACGCGAAGTAGTATAAGTAGTTAGTGAGTTTGAAGTCAAAATTTTTACCGAGGACACGAATGCGAGACTGTATAAAACTTTTGAGAAAGTGATGACGAAAGAAAGATGGTCGAAATGATGGAGCAAGGCACAAGGGGAACCTGGCCAGTACCCGGTTTGTGTCCTTGGCTCGAGAAATTTAGTGTTATTGAAAGAAATTGAAGGAATCAGGGTTGAAATTGGAATTGTTTTGATACGAATTTGGGTTAAATTATGGAGTTCCTCGCAAACGACACGAAGGGGGTACCCCAAAGCGACACGAAATTGTTTTAACCTAAAATCCCTAGGGTAGTATGAGTGAGGCCGGAGTTGGATCGCGACCAACAAAGGCATAGTTGTGTATGAGTGTGTGGGTGAACTAACTCACAATTGAGCTTTTGTAGTTTCGGATAATCGGATTCTTGTAATGGTTAGCACTCTGGACTTAAAATTCCAGCAATCCCTAGTTCTATCTACTGAGACCTCCAGAGAGGGGGGCAAGAAAATTGTGTTAAAATTCGTAAAGAGTATCAAAATTCAGTCGTTAAAGTATTTG
The DNA here is from genome assembly GCA_030248245.1 of Trissonchulus sp. WLG1_4. Classification (NCBI taxonomy): domain Eukaryota; kingdom Metazoa; phylum Nematoda; class Enoplea; order Enoplida; family Ironidae; genus Trissonchulus; species Trissonchulus sp. WLG1_4. Next base: position 8,817 of record JASANF010011126.1, read on the forward strand.
TTTGTTTTACTGTTTGTTTTATCTTATTATGCGAATGTTTAAAATTGTTCAAAATTGGTCTAAATTAGTATTCTGAACCGGGGCGCCAAAGCCGAACCTAAAATCTAAATTTCTAAAATCTAAATCTAAGGTCGTTATAATTTCTAAAGTCAAAACTGTTGTTGAGAGAACTTTTGAAGGTGAAATTGCTTTGGGAAGATATAGGCAAATTCGGTGGGAATGGTTTTTGTGATTTAGAATGCTGTGTTTAAGCTTTTTCTATCGGAGATTACGCTAAAATTCTAGGGACTTGTTTTATTATTCGTTGTATTGGTTACTCTGTCGGTATAACTTGTTATCACTTGTTTTTATCGCTCTGAAATTGTGTCACCATGTTTTAATTCAAAAGTGTTATGTGCTTTTATGTTTCGTTTTAAAAATATTTGCAGTGGAAATGTCCACATCCCCTGGTGGCAACCCGAGTGTCATGTATCAGAGTTGTCGAGACGCCACCTCTGCACAGGGGGGCACCTGTTGGACTAGTGAGGGCTGCCACTAGTGGAGGTTGACATTTCCACGATGAGAAATAGTCTCTTTATACTCTAAATTCACACAATTATCGCGCGCACATCAAAAACGCAATTTGGCAATGTTTGTTTCATTATTCTACAGCTTCTCTTTCGTGTACCGATCACGTGAGGCAATGGCTTTGCATTGCTTTGCTGATGCAATAAGTGCCACGTAGCAGCAAGCCAAGCCAGGAGCTAAAGTTCCTCCATCATGTTTACAGAAATTATAAGATCTACTCTTTAAATTCTAAAGTTGCACATTGCCGAATTGTTGGAAAATTACACATACACAGTAGGGCTCTTTTATTTGCTATTGTAAAGTAACGGGGATGAACTTCGATAGTTTTCCAAATTGACTTCGGTTTAACTCGCGCTTCCTTTAGTGTAGTCCCCAGGCTTGTCCGACGAGTACGGTCGGTTTTTCCCCGTCTCTCTCCCTCACGACAAATTTCACAGGATGGGTATGTTTCGAACGTAAAACGTAGGGAAATATTCTGAGGCGCGTAGCGCATTTTATTCCTTTGGGAGTTCTCCCCCGCATGTTCTGTATTTAAATTTATGCCCACTGTTCTGTTTTTCTTATTCCGTCTGCCCCCGTGTCAGTAAATTGCTAAATTTTATGTTGGTGTGCCGTAAGGCTAGCCTAGAGTAGTCTAGTGAGTTAGTGCCGGTCGTAGTCAGGCCGTGTAGGCTTTGTGGTTCCTCCATCCGCCTGTAGTGAAACGGGCCTGCCACTTGAGTGTTTTTCCAGGCGACTGATCCGTAAAACCTAGCTCGAAGCTAGGCGTTATTCGCTGAATTGGGAGACGTAGGCAACGGTCAAAATCTCTGCTAGCGCTCTGCGCACTTTCTACTTGCCTCCATTAGTCCCCCAGTTCAGGGTTTAACATTTATATATTTCATCACTAGTTTCTAGTAGTTTTCTGAAAATTTTGTACTCTACATAGACTTTTTTCATTTTTTTTTTTTAAAAAAAAAAAAAAAACAAATAAAAATTTTTATTTAATATAATTAACAAAAATAAACAAAAAAAAAAGAATTACTAACAGTATAAAAAATTAGCACAGTTAAGTAAAAAAAAATAAAGTCAAAAAAAATAAAAAAAAATAAAAAAAAAAAAAAAAAAAAAAAACAAAAAAAAAACAAAATTATTAAAAAAAAAAAAATAATAATAAAAAAAATATAAAAAAAAATAAAAAAAAAAAAAATAAAAAACAAAAACAAAAAATAAAACAACAATAAACCAAAACAAATAAGAAAAAAAAAAAAGAAAATAAAAAAAAAAAAAAAACAAAAATAAAATAAAAAAATAACAAAAAAAAAAAAAAAATAAAAAAAAAAAAAAAATATATTAATATAAAAAAAAAAAAAATATTTAAAAATAAAAAAAAAATAAATAAATAAAACTATATAAAATATAAAACAACCAACAAAACACAAAAAAAAAAAAAAAAAAAAAAAAATAAAAAAAAAAAAAAAAAAAAAAAAAAAAAAAAATAATAAATAAAAAAAAAAAAATACAAAAAAAAAAAAAAAACAAAAAAAAAAAAAAAAAAACAAAACAAAAAAAAATAAAAACAAACAAAAAAAAAAAAAAACAAAAAAACCAAAAAAAAAAAAAAAAAAAAAAAAAAAACAAAAAAAAAAAAAATAAATAAAAATAAATATAAAAATAAAAAAAAAAATAAAAATAAAAAAAAAAAAAAAAAAAAAAAAAAAAAAAAAAAACAAAAAAACCCAAAAAAAAAAAAAAAAATATAGATAGTGAAGCCGGTTAATCAAGGTAGTCGATTTCCGTTGATCCGACTCAACCCAGCAAATAACTTTTGTGCTGTGTCCAGTATAATGCGCTTTTATAAAAGTATATTGTGCAAATTAGCTAAGCATTAAGTAGATTTTTTAGCCTACAACGAGTTTTTTACTAAAGGCTAAGAATAGTTGATAGGAGAGAAGTACGTATATTATGAAAAACGAATAAACCAAATTAAATACGCTATGACGGCTCGGGTTAACCAGATTAATCTAAGCCAAACTTTAACCAGCCCTAAAGCTACTTATTTCTTAATCGTCGTTTTTAATGAGTCGTTACGGACAAGTATGGACCAGATTTTGAATTAGTGGCGCAAAGAGGGCTATAAAACCAACTCTATAGCATTCACATTGAAAGCATAGCTGGCAGTCACAAAAGTATCAAGTATGTAAATTGGGCAAGATAAATAAATTGATTTAAAATTTGATCACTAACTGTCACCATCTGATAACAAAGAATAGAACATATTAATATGTATATAAGTAATATGTATATATATAATTATTATAATCATTATATTTCACTAAACACAATATACAGCAGCTGATTCACACAGTAAATAAACGAAGCAAAAACTGTAAATATTTTTTTTGAAATTATACTTTGATACATAAATTAATGAAAATTCGACTAAAGAATCGAACTCACTTCTAAATTTTTGTGAACTTTTCGTACAGCTACATTTGAAATTATGGTTAGCTCAATAGACAGTGCTTCAGTTAGTCCGTCGATCTTTTTTAGAAATTGGTTTCAAGTCTACTAGTTAATATCACTTTTACACGTTTGTTCCAGTTTCTGACTAACGCATTCCACCGTTCGGGTGAATTTCACAAAGGTGGTTTTATAGAACCATGGTTTCACGTACGTTTTCATGTGATTAGCACATAATTTCATTATGAAAAATGGCCTAATTCGTTACGAATTTCGTAGGTTTTCTCAAACCAAGGTTTTAGCTCAGTGAAATTTGAAACAGCAAGTCTCTGTTTTGCTGAAAGTTATGTTTACACTTCACAGAATGGCGTGATTTCCTAGTAGTCAAACAAAATACGCACGCACTATCTCTAACTATGAATCAGCCCCGATTCGCAAAAATATGGCACATATTAAACATGATGTTAACTTTCTCACTAGTATACATTTTTGAAAGTTCCCTTTTCAACTAAAGTGTCATCACCAGACTTTCGTTAAACTTGAACTACAGACTACCAACTTTGAACCGGCACTAAAAAGTGTGCTTTGGCTCAAATTTAAAGGTTTTTCTATTGATAACGCTTATCAAATTTACATACAATTTGCAGAAAAGTGAATGTAAATGCAAATATATATCCATAAAGAATCACGTTTTGAGTCAATGGTGGCATAAAAAGTTAAAAAACCTAAAAAACTAGACTACAAGTAAATAAATTAACTAAAAAATAAAGTTCACAACTATGATGATAATGTATAATATAGTAATATGTATAATAATTACAGGTCCAAAATGATAGCGACAGGCTCTTCACATACCAAATCGTCAATCGATTATATCACAAAAACAATAATTCAATCTCGCGATACACAATCAGTATTTTATATTTTCATTAAATAAATCAAAAAAATCCCATGAAAAGCAAGAAAAACTGCTGAATGGTAAAAATTACAGTTACTTATTATGCCTGGGTACCCTGGGTTTTTTTTCGCTGGCAAATTTTCGCTATTTTGCGAAAAGCTTGAAATTTTTTTTCGCAAAATCAAACTTTTTTTCGCAGACTTCTTTTGTTACTTAATGCAGTAGATTAAATGTTAATAAAGCATTATTAATGCCTATACAGGATTAAAACTGACGCAATTTTTACCCGCTTCGGCCAAAAAGCAACGATTTTGACATTTTACGGAGCCGTCCTGAGAATTTTGTGTAATTTTTCACAGTTTTCACAATCGATGTTCAGCCGTATAGAAATTTCAGAAGACCCGGCCAATGACCAAGTTAGGCCTGAAAATGATAACATTTTGAAATGTTTCTTTTCTTAATTATGTCACCTCCGACCACAATTATACTGTCTATTAGTGTTACATGCAGTTGGTGTGATGATACATGGAAGAAAATGTGTTTCATTTACAGTCACTAGAAACATCAAGTCACAAGGTTGCACGAGACCGTGCCTAAGAGATCAAAAAAAGTCGGAGAAATTTTCAATTTTTACGCCAAATTTGGTCAATTGGGGACGTATCTGAAATGTTTTCCGACTAAACAACAAAAATCAGCGCATAGACCTTACGAGTTCACCTCCACTGCGTCAAAATTTTTTCGCAATTTTGCGAAAAGGTTTGAAGTTTTTTCGCAATCATGAAATTTTTTTCGCAATTGCGAACATTTTGCGCAAAAAAACCAAGATAGTACCATAGCATTTTCTTAAAATTTACTCTGGAACAAAAACACCGAGCGCCACTTTTTTTCAGTTTGCAGAACGGGCATACGGCTGTGAGAATGAATCGATTTCAAACCGCCGCAGGTAACTTCAGTACTGGGTTAAATAATACAGGTTCAATCCTAAAAATCCCCCGATTAATTTGGCCCATTTGGTGTGGTGGGTGTAGTGGCACTGGAGTGACTCAGCTTTATTGTGGTCCCTTCTACAACGTCGTCTGGATAGGAACTAGCCACATTCTCCACCGAATTATCACCTATGATATCTGAAAAGATAAAACAAAAAGCTGATGTTTTATTAGTTAACTGATGTATATAAGCCTGAATAATATACATTATTACTGCACAAAAACATGAAAATATTTGCAAAATTTGGCTAGATAATGATTCGTAATTCATATTACCAAGAGGCAAGAGTACATCAAAGTACATAAAGAGTGAAAAGTGTGCAACTTTTATAGATGAAGAGTGAGACATTCTCATGTGTGGTTTTAATAGATAGGCAGATGTGGTCATCACAACCAGCCTACTTGTTTTCTTAACAGTGAGATCTCTACCTCTACAAATCATGAAGGTTGAAAATAAAAAAGGTCCCGCCTAACTGTTTCAACCTTCTAATAGCTTCCGCAATCCTTCTAAAAGCTTACGAAATTCTAAAACTCAAATAAAAATAAACCTATCTACATCACTAAGCCTACCCAAATGCTCTCTCAAGAAGGCCAGTAGCATTTCATTATTTATCTTCATGCATAGATGTGGATCGATTGAGCCTCGGACCCTGAGCAGGTAGCTCGACAGCCGACCGCCCACCAGGAACGGAGTGTCCGCCTGCGACTGGTGAACGCTGCCTCTGAAAACAAACAACTGACAAACTCGGCTACTTCAAACACCGATATTTAAGATGTAAGTTTCGATGGCTTCGATAAGGTCGTCCTTCTTCTTCTTCTTTTTCGTGGTACTGGACCTCTGAGCAGGCTCAATACGGCTGGGCAGGTGCTAGACAGCTAGCATATGAACCAACAGAAAGCTTAATTATACTGTATTAATGAGTCCACTGCTGTGTACAATTCAAATATAAAAAAATAAAAATGTGAAATCAGTAGAAAAGTTAAAACTCACCGAATAGTGTACATTTTCTTGTCAGCCTTAGCTTCGGGAGGCGTCTTGATGACCCTGAGCATTTCCTGCACGTTGCTGCGCCACTGGAACTGGTCCATGTTGATGAAGAGCGTGGGCTGGGTCACCGAGGTCACGATATCGTTGTCCAGGGGAAACATCCAGCCGTCCAGCACTGCGCCAACTCTAAAACAAAGAACATTGTTTTTTTGTGTTTTTTACAGTAAAACGGTTTTTTGCTTTTTACAGTGTTTTCCAGTAAAAGCACACAAGACTATACATGAGCGTAGGATTTTAGGGTTTTTTCAGCTCCCCCCTTTCCAGAAGACAACTTCACATTCTGCTACAGAATTTTCTGATGGTAGCTCACGAAGCAAAAATGGTGGCTCAGAAAGGGAAAACCCGTACCACCCCCCCCCACCGGCGGCTCCCCCCCCTCCAGAATTTGCGTTACTTGTCGACGTATGTGCAGGACGAATGTTAATAACACCCACGGCATGGTGAAATGCGTGCACACACTTTCACAGAGGCACAACAAAAATATCAATACACAAACACACTTTACATTGCTTACGTTAATAGCTCAAATTTACACAAAAAATTATATAGTACAACACAGATATGTTAACGTTTTTTCAAATAAATTTTTACGTTTATAAGAATTGGCTTAGATTTGGTTAACAACCGAATATTGCACATATTAATATAATATGTGCAATATTCGGTTGTTAACCAAATATTGCACATATTAATAAATATAATATCGTCATATACTTTACCTTCAACTAGCTAACATTTACTAAATTATGCACATCCCACTAAAACAGTACACCTACTTAAAATCAGTGTCCTTAGCACAGGCACCAAGCACAGTGGCCCCACCAAAGGAATGTCCCACAATTGCAACCCGAGAAAAATCCAATGAGTCCTAAAACAGAAAATTTTCATTCAAAAATACATGCGGCTTCGCCAAAATGAAATGAGTGAAAAATTAAAAAAACAGCAGTCCTTAATTTTATTCAGATGTTATTAATATTATATAATACATATATATATATATATATATATATATATATATATATATATATATATATATATAATACATATTTATAGGTTAGTCTACGCATGTCCTGTCCTCTCCTCAATAATTACTTTGAACTGATCCAAGTCAAACAAGCTGTCGCCAACGCGAGATATAGGCCGGCCCATGTTCACTGATTCCAGATTATGCAAAGTAGATCTGCACTCCGCCACCCTTCGGAGAACCTAGAACAAATTAATTATTTTGATCTCAATATTGATAATATTTTGAAATTCTGACAGCCAGGTTCTTAGTCAGGTTACTCAGGTTAAACGTAAAATAAATCCTACGTTGCTCTTTCGTGCAGACAAGTCTTCTACTTGCACTTTTTTTGTACAGATTACAATTACGTCTGTACTATAGGGTTTTAATTTAAATTACATTACTTACTTATTTATTACTAAATTAAAAAGTAAATTAAAATATTAAAAAATAAAGTAATAATGCTTATAAATTTAAAAAACTAATTAGCAAATTAATAATCTAATAAATGCGCAATCAAGTAAACATTTAACAGAAAATTAAATTTAGTTCTGACCTGCCGGTGTCGCATTTTTTGTTCCTCCTTGTCGCGCTTGCTGCCGTAATCATGATATTTCACCCAGTTCAGCTGTAATTCCTCTGCATCTGGACTTTTAATTTGGCCATTACTGGTAGTGTGATTGTCTGCATATTTATAGTAGTAGGAAAGACAGCTAGACTTGTCTCTGAAATTGGACAAAACAGTAGTCGATTTATACAGGAAAAAGCAAAAACACAAATACTAGACAAAACAGTATATAGTCGATTCAAAAAAGCAAGAACATAATCGGACGGCTCCTCTTCGAGTGTTAAGAAAAAAAATTAATTTTTAAAACATCATCCCTACCTCAAGATTAAACGGACCCTAGCTTCTAAAAGCGCGTTGTAACACCAATGACATAAATAGCGTCATTATTTTTCCTTCACGAGTAAAATGCATAGCACAACGATGTATATATAATCTGCCCAATAGCCATGGATAGCATACATGTATGAGGGGTGGGATGGGGGACCCCCCCCAAATCGAGGAGCCAGGGGAGGTGAGGGTCCCCAAAACTTGGACAAAATTTAAAAATAGATCTTTTTCGCCAATTTTTTTACGAAATTTCGGGTATTTTTGGTCGATCAGGGGGGGAGGGTCCCTAAAATTTTGCCGGAGAGGCCCCCAAAGTTCTGACCCCGTTACATGTATGATATCAACACATAGAAAAAACGTACATACCTAAATGATATACGTATACGTACCTATGTTCTACGGCGGCAACCACAAAACCGTGACTGGCCAGCTCTGCACAGATGGTGGTGTAGGTGGTGCGACAGCCGCCCAGGCCGTGGGAAAATATGACGACGGGGAATTTACGATTGTTTGGAAGTCGCGTGACGGGTGAGTGCCACAGTACGGGCGTCAGGGCGTTGTCTGAAAATAACAGTAGAAGCTTGTCAACTGGCATCAGGGTCTGGAACGTCGGCTTAAGCCTGAAGACTGTATATACAACTCAACAAAAGTTGAAAACTCTAAATGTACATAACTTGAAAGCCTGGTTTGTCACGTGAGCTTGATATCGGACCGGGACGCGTTCAAGCAACTTATCGAAGTACCTAGATTGCAGTGTTTAAGTATCAAGACATTACATCGTTTTATATACTCATTAGGCCTGAGCTAGACTATATAGTCAGAGGGGGTAAAAAAATACGATCGGAAACATGGGGTAAAAAAAATACACCCCCCTCCAAGAAAAACCCCAACAGGTACATGCCTGTTGAATACATACAAAGGAAGCACTACTACTTCTACATTACATAAACATATTACCTAGTAATAATCTGTGTTCAGCTTACAATATGAAGCTGACAAAATCATGCACCCAAAACATGGCTCATTTTACAAGGGTCAACAAAATTTTGACAAGCTTCTTTTGTCACGGAGTCTAGTTGTTTTCCGGCACCAACTGCGCATATGGCATAGTCAACTACCCTTCTTTCAAACTGTAAATGGTTCTTCTCTATTGGTACTGGTTGGCGCGTACGGGAGCCATATTTTTTTTACCCCCCCTTTTTGGTCGATTTGTGGGGAAAAAAATACGGGTACTTTTTGCTTTTATGTCGTATTTTTAAACCAAAACAAGTTCGTTTGCGGAAAAAAGTAAGCACAGGAAGGTGCTACGGCTGCCAAGTGTACTACGACCACCGAATGCTAACCGAGCGGTTCCAGCTACACAAGGTTGTTCAAATGATGAGCCCAGCTACATAAATACACATACAGACGCACAGATGCCTAAGTTGCGAAGCTAATGATGATATTGGTTATTCACTCTTTAAAATACATAATCTGGGAACAATTTGTGGTATATATATTGTTCATTTTACTCTGCCAATCTAAGTTTCTAACACCAGACCAATCGGAAACAATGAGAAGATATATTTCTTCACATAGTTCCATTTACCAATAGTCGATATGTAAGTGAATAGATATCTCATAGTAGGACTGAGTTTTAGAAAGTCTGCATAGCCGTCCTTGTACTCTGCCCGCGGCAGCCACTGAGCCAATTGCACGAGTCGTTGCTGAAACATAATCACTTCCAAATAAATATATAAATTATTAAAAATGCTTAGATAATACTAAAATAAAACAGTACGTTACAAACATATACAGCAACATATGAATCAAAGGATAGCTGTCAGTTATGCAAATTAAACCATAAAAATTCCCAATCCTTATCAGAATCAGATATTTATACCAATTTATTGAATCCAAGAATTCCCGAAAGCTGCTGAAAACTGTCACGACTGTGCGAAATCAACTGTGATTTGTGAACTTATACAATAGAAACCATTGAGTCCCCTAGTCCCAGTCCCATAACCTATTAATACACTAATACAGTATAAAAAATTCATGGACACAAACCGTTAAGTCACATTTTTCCGTGGGATAAAACAGCCGGTAGAAAACACCGCCGTCTGCGGGGGCTTCGGCAGTCATCACATCACCGCAGCCAACAGAATAAGGCCCCGTGGGTTCGGGCAAAGCAATCCGCGACCCTGCGGCACCCATGGTCCTCTGCCAAAATAAATAATTGTTAAAATAATCATTTTTGTTTATAACAATATACAAAATATACGTGGAAAATGCAAAAGAAGAAATGCGCGTTTAAGCAAGAGCGAAGAGAAATAAGTAAAAAGCAGGCGAAATACAAGAACATTTTAAAAATAAACTAGAAGGAACAATAAAATGGACAGTAGCGTAGCGCAGCCAGGATTTGAATTTAATTGATGACGATGTTTGATGCCGATTGTGTCCCAAAAACTTGCACCCGTATTCATAAAAGTGCAAGCTCGGCTTTTTATCCAAGCTTTGAGCAAGCCCGGCTTTAAATCCTGGCTTTTCGTATTCATAAAACCAAGCTCGGCTTTTTATCCCGGCTTTTTGGTATTCATAAAAGCTGGGATAAAAAGCCGAGCTTATGGTATTCATAAAAATCAAGCTCGGATTATAATCCCGGCTTCCACGTATATTTTATTGAATTTTTCATTATGAATAAAAAGCTCGGATAAAAAGCCAAGCTTGCGCATAAGCCTAGCTTTTTATCCCGGCTTTTTCAAGCCAGACTTACGGATAAAAAGCCGAGCTTTTTATCTCGACTTTTATGAATACCGGCCTTGAAGTAGGGATTGTTTTCTCCAAGAAAGGAGCAAAATAAAGATCATTGCTGGGGAGCCAAATTTGTAGTCCTAATCGTTTTAGTTTTAGGTAAAAATTTTTCATGGACGATTCCATTGGGTTCAGCTCACGAAAAGACGTCCGTCGAGAAAGGCCCGCGAATTCTGCCCGCTATCCCGGACTACGCCAGTTTGTATACAGATAAATACAGATAAAAAGAAAGCTTAGTTTAGCATAAGAATGGTAAGATTTATACAGCTTAACATAAGCTTTTTCTCACAAAACTCCACCGTAAAGCCGCGAAAAACAATACGCTACAATGTCATACATACACTATAACTCACATGTGCACAGACAGCGGACAGTGCAAAAAATATGCGCCCGAAATACATGACCGAACAAACGCGAAACAATAAACAATGCAATAAACCAAGCAAAACGAATGCAAATTAACTGAATTCCCGTCACCACCGTGGCGGCCTAGACCCAAAACTAAAAAAGTCGCCGAAAAAGTTAAAATTTTTATCTTATTTAGGTGCTAATCAGCAACTAAATGTACACGGAGTCTCAGTCTGGAAGAGGGGCTTGCCCTGAATTTTTCTAAATTTAAGGGGGAACGGAAACTAGTCCAAACGTTTGGGTGGCTGGAACTTTATAAAAAACAAGTTAGTAAAAATCGTACTTTTTCGAAAATTTTTCAAGTTTTATATACATATTTATTATTAGTGATGTCGCGGATATACGCATCCGCGTTCAGGGGGTATGAACTGAACCCCCCCCTTTTGGACAACTCATAAGAAAAATTCAACAAGGGTCCCCCCTTTGGTTTCTGCGGGTTCGCCGGAAAAAATTTCCTATACGTCTCCAATTCAACAGATTTGGCCCAAAAATCAAAATTTTTTTCTGGGGGCTGCCGCTGCAGCAAGCTAGTAGCTTATGATGTTTCTTAATTCGAAATTTTGCAAAGTTTTTGTGTTGTCACTATCTCCATTGCTCTAAAAAACGAAATATTTCACTACGAAAATAAAATTCGACTTTTTAACTTTTGAGTAAAATAATTCAAATGTTGGTTGTTGGTTTCTCATGTTTTGAGCTTAAATTCAACATTTAAACCGCGTTTTAAAAATTTAGAATGACACTTTATCCCACTGACACACTGACACCCCCCCCCCCCCCTTTGAAAATTTCTGGGTAAGACCCGCATCTTTTTGACATTCGCCTCCGCATCCGCAAAAATTTCATGTTGCAGATTCGGCAGGATGCCACCAAAAAAGATATGGTGGGAACAAAAGTTGTTCAAACTTAAATTTCGTTCAATTTAATGTCCATATCAGTATATCACATGAAAAAAACTGAAAAATTTTTAGCTTTTTTCAAAAATAAAAATTGATTTTCACGAAAATGCCTTCATAAGCCAGTTGATTTACACGTACACGTAACATAATGATTTTGGGTGAATAAAAAAACACTAGCAGCAGTGTTTTACTTGCACATACTTAAAAATTTTCTGTGTTTTGTCGAGTGTGGTGTAATTTTTTGTAAAACAATAGGGTATGTTTGCATGTAGGGAGTGTGAATAAAACGCAAATTTTCTGCTTGAAAATGTAATGCAAAAACGTATGTAAATGCACCTTGTCGTCTTCGAGCGGCCGCTAAATTTTATTTTGATCAAATCGATAGCATATTTTTAAGAAGTTTACCCAAATTTACATTTTTCGAAATTCGCTATTTCAGTGGCCCGTATTCACATACTAAGTGTAACGCTTAAGGTGGTAGTTCCATAATCGAAGTGACCCGTTTTTCAGACAGACCCATAGACTATCAGTAAAGAGACGATGATTTTCTTAAACTGCACCAAAAAACACCCAGAGCATTTTTTATTTGCTTTAAAATACAGTGGTTAAGACTAGCTACCACGTTGGCTTACTGAACTGTAAGCCAATGGAGTAGCTAGTTTTAACGTGGGATTTTATCCGTGATTAAAACGTGATGGCATACAGTTTTGAGTCTTGTTTCGAAAAATTGTAGCCAATTTATTCCTTCTTTACTGGTTGTTCTGAAAAAAAGCTTTGAAAATAGCCTCATGTGAAAAAACTGAGATTCTGGAACTACCACCTTAAGCCCGGTTCATACTCGTCCTTGTCCTTGTCCCTATCGTTTTGTCCTTAAGCGATTCCAAGAAAACTGCCTGGCCAAATAAGCCAGCTTTTCACATGAATAAACTATGGCTCACTTGCAAATCGTATGCAAAAAATTAGCCAGAACGCTTGTGTCAATTATTCACAGTAGCTGACCAAAATTTGTCCTTGTCCCTATCCCTGTGTCCTTAAGGACAAGTATGAACCGGGCTTTAAAGTTAGTGTTTACACTAAGTGTTAGCGCTTATAAGCGCTAAGTGTTATTCACATACTTAGTGTTTATTTAAGCGCTTAGCAAACACTAACGCTTAACTTAGCGTATCAATTTTGTATTCACATACTTAAAATTTAGTGTTTGGCTTAGAATTAAGCGCTTAAGTTTAGGGACCTCGGGAGCTCCCTAAGCGCTAAGCGTTAGTTAGGGGATGGTGTGGGGAAGGGATAGGGAGAGTGGGGGAGGTTTTTGGCCGCCATGGGAAGAAAGGGCATGCAATTTAGGATATATTAGTGACATTTTCCGACCAATTCAATCCATTTTGCTCGTTTAATCGCCAAAAATAAAAAATGCACTTTGTTGTCGAAATTAGTTTTTTTGCATTTTTTAATAGAGCATCTTAATCGAAGTAATTTTTCTTCAAGAACTTCTATTTGAAAATTTATATTTTTCACGATATGCCCCCTGAAACATGTAGAGCTGATTTTGCATTTTTCAGGAATCCACTTGCTGAAAACATTTTTTACAAATGTATAGTTCGAGAAAAATACATATTATTAATAAGAAATAGTAATTTAAATAAATCTTTAATCGAATTTATAAATACCAAATGGAAATGCCGATAAATAACGAATTCCGGATCCACATCAAGCAGGGAGCGCACCAGTGGCGTAGCCAGGGGGGGGGCGAGCCCCCCCCTCAGCGGTTGTGGCCCCCCCTCAGCGATTTGGGCCCCCCCCTCGGATAAAAAATTTGGGTCGCGTAGCACCCCCCCCCCCCCCCACAGGAAAAAATCTGATTACAAAAAAGTTACAAAAATATTACAAAACGGGTTTTGTAATTTTTTTGTAACTTTTTTGTAATTTTTTTGTAACTTTTTTGTAATTTTTTTGTCATTTTTTTGTAATTTTTTTGTAATTTTTTAAAATTTTATTTTTTTGCTTCAAAGTTGGCAAAAACACATTTCAAGACATAAAAAAGGCATCCTGACCTTGAAACAGCTGTATTTTTAATTTTTTTCGATTTTTTGAAATATTTGCTTTTCAACGTTTTGTAATTTTTTTGTAACTTTTTTGTCATTTTTTTGTAATTTTTTTGTAACTTTTTTGTCATTTTTTTGTAATATTTTTGTAACTTTTTTGTCATTTTTTGTAATTTTTAGAAATTTCATTTTTTTGCTTCAAATTTGGCAAAAATACATTTCAAGACATAAATAGCATCCTGGGCATTTTTATATATATATATGGGAAGGATTGTAGAGGGGGGGAGATATATATATATATATATATATATATATATATATATATATATATATATATATATATATATATATATATATATATATATATATATATATATATATATATATATATATATATATATATATATATATATATATATATATATATATATATATATATATATATATATTAACACGGGGGGGGGGGTGGGGGGGTCGGGGTCCCCAGATTTTATTTGGTAGAGGGAAGGAAATTGGTAAAGGGAAAGAAAATTTTGAGAAGGTAAAGGGATGGAAGATTTTTGGGGTTTAAAAGGGGGGGAATATATTCTTTCGGCCTCACAAGGAGGGAGTGAGAAAGGAAGAAAAAGAGAAAGAAGTGGTAGGTAGGAAAAAGAAAGGAAGGAAAGGAAAAAAGGGTTTATTGTAGGAAAGGGATAGGGACAAGGACAAATTTTGGTCAGCTACTGTGAATAATTGACACAAGCGTTCTGGCTAATTTTTTGCATACGATTTGCAAGTGAGCCATAGTTTATTCATGTGAAAAGCTGGCTTATTTGGCCAGGCAGTTTTCTTGGAATCGCTTAAGGACAAAACGATAGGGACAAGGACAAGGACGAGTATGAACCGGGCTTAAGGTGGTAGTTCCAGAATCTCAGTTTTTTCACATGAGGCTATTTTCAAAGCTTTTTTTCAGAACAACCAGTAAAGAAGGAAATAAAATTGGCTACAATTTTTCGAAACAAGACTCAAAACTGTATGCCATCACGTTTTAATCACGGATAAAATCCCACGTTAAAACTAGCTACTCCATTGGCTTACAGTTCAGTAAGCCAACGTGGTAGCTAGTCTTAACCACTGTATTTTAAAGCAAATAAAAAATGCTCTGGGTGTTTTTTGGTGCAGTTTAAGAAAATCATCGTCTCTTTACTGATAGTCTATGGGTCTGTCTGAAAAACGGGTCACTTCGATTATGGAACTACCACCTTAAGCGTTACACTTAGTATGTGAATACGGGCCACTGAAATAGCGAATTTCGAAAAATGTAAATTTGGGTAAACTTCTTAAAAATATGCTATCGATTTGATCAAAATAAAATTTAGCGGCCGCTCGAAGACGACAAGGTGCATTTACATACGTTTTTGCATTACATTTTCAAGCAGAAAATTTGCGTTTTATTCACACTCCCTACATGCAAACATACCCTATTGTTTTACAAAAAATTACACCACACTCGACAAAACACAGAAAATTTTTAAGTATGTGCAAGTAAAACACTGCTGCTAGTGTTTTTTTACTCACCCAAAATCATTATGTTACGTGTACGTGTAAATCAACTGGCTTATGAAGGCATTTTCGTGAAAATCAATTTTTTATTTTTGAAAAAAGCTAAAAATTTTTCAGTTTTTTTCATGTGATATACTGATATGGACATTAAATTGAACGAAATTTAAGTTTGAACAACTTTTTGTTCCCACCATATCTTTTTTGGTGGCATCCTGCCGAATCTGCAACATGAAATTTTTGCGGATGCGGAGGCGAATGTCAAAAAGATGCGGGTCTTACCCAGAAATTTTCAAAGGGGGGGGGGGGGGGTTGTCAGTGTGTCAGTGGGATAAAGTGTAATAAAAAATTTTTAAAAAGCGGTTTTAATGTTGAATTTAAGCTCAAAACATGAGAAACCTACAACCAACATTTGAATTATTTTACTCAAAAGTTAAAAAGTCGAATCCTTTATTTTCGTAGTGAAATATTTCGTTTTTTAGAGCAATGGAGATAGTGACAACACAAAAACTTTGCAAAATTTCGAATTAAGAAACATCATAAGCTACTAGCTTGCTGCAGCGGCAGCCCCCAGAAAAAAATTTTGATTTTTGGGCCAAATCTGTTGAATTGGAGACGTATAGGAAATTTTTTCCGGCGAACCCGCAGAAACCAAAGGGGGGACCCTTGTTGAATTTTTCTTATGAGTTGTCCAAAAGGGGGGGTTCGTTCATACCCCCTGAACGCGGATGCGTATATCCGCGACATCACTAATAATAAATATGTATATAAAACTTGAAAAATTTTCGAAAAAGTACGATTTTTACTAACTTGTTTTTTATAAAGTTCCAGCCACCCAAACGTTTGGACTAGTTTCCGTTCCCCCTTAAATTTAGAAAAATTCAGGGCAAGCCCCTCTTCCAGACTGAGACTCCGTGTACATTTAGTTGCTGATTAGCACCTAAATAAGATAAAAATTTTAACTTTTTCGGCGACTTTTTTAGTTTTGGGTCTAGGCCGCCACGGTGGTGACGGGAATTCAGTTAATTTGCATTCGTTTTGCTTGGTTTATTGCATTGTTTATTGTTTCGCGTTTGTTCGGTCATGTATTTCGGGCGCATATTTTTTGCACTGTCCGCTGTCTGTGCACATGTGAGTTATAGTGTATGTATGACATTGTAGCGTATTGTTTTTCGCGGCTTTACGGTGGAGTTTTGTGAGAAAAAGCTTATGTTAAGCTGTATAAATCTTACCATTCTTATGCTAAACTAAGCTTTCTTTTTATCTGTATTTATCTGTATACAAACTGGCGTAGTCCGGGATAGCGGGCAGAATTCGCGGGCCTTTCTCGACGGACGTCTTTTCGTGAGCTGAACCCAATGGAATCGTCCATGAAAAATTTTTACCTAAAACTAAAACGATTAGGACTACAAATTTGGCTCCCCAGCAATGATCTTTATTTTGCTCCTTTCTTGGAGAAAACGATCCCTACTTCAAGGCGGGTATTCATAAAAGTCGAGATAAAAAGCTCGGCTTTTTATCCGTAAGTCTGGCTTGAAAAAGCCGGGATAAAAGAGCTAGGCTTATGCGCAAGCTTGGCTTTTTATTCCGAGCTTTTTATTCATAATGAAAAATTCAATAAAATATACGTGGAAGCCGGGATTATAATCCGAGCTTGATTTTTATGAATACCATAAGCTCGGCTTTTTATCCCCAGCTTTTATGAATACCAAAAAGCCGGGATAAAAAGCCGAGCTTGGTTTTATGAATACGAAAAGCCAGGATTTAAAGCCGGGCTTGCTCAAAGCTTGGATAAAAAGCCGAGCTTGCACTTTTATGAATACGGGTGCAAGTTTTTGGGACAACAATCGGCATAAACATTGCTCATCAATTAAATTCAAATCCTGGCTGCGCTACACTACTGTCCATTTTATTGTTCCTTCTAGTTTATTTTTAAAATGTTCTTGTATTTCGCCTGCTTTTTACTTATTTCTCTTCGCTCTTGCTTAAACGCGCATTTCTTCTTTTGCATTTTCCACGTATATTTTGTATATTGTTATAAACAAAAACGATTATTTTAACAATTATTTATTTTGGCAGAGGACCATGGGTGCCGCAGGGTCGCGGATTGCTTTGCCCGAACCCACGGGGCCTTATTCTGTTGGCTGCGGTGATGTGATGACTGCCGAAGCCCCCGCAGACGGCGGTGTTTTCTACCGGCTGTTTTTATCCCACGGAAAAATGTGACTTAACGGTTTGTGTCCATGAATTTTTTATACTGTATTAGTGTATTAATAGGTTATGGGACTGGGACTAGGGGACTCAATGGTTTCTATTGTATAAGTTCACAAATCACAGTTGATTTCGCACAGTCGTGACAGTTTTCAGCAGCTTTCGGGGAATTCTTGGATTCAATAAATTGGTATAAATATTTCTGATTCTGATAAGGATTGGGAATTTTTATGGTTTAATTTGCATAACTGACAGCTATCCTTTGATTCATATGTTGCTGTATATGTTTGTAACGTACTGTTTTATTTTAGTATTATCTAAGCATTTTTTAATAATTTATATATTTTATTTGGAAGTGATTATGTTTCAGCGAACGACTCGTGCAATTGGCTCAGTGGCTGCCTGCGGGCAGAGTACAAGGACGGCTATGCAGACTTTCTAAAACTCAGTCCTACTATGAGATATCTATTCACTTACATATCGACTATTGGTAAATGGAACTATGTGAAGAAAATTATATCTTCTCATTGTTTCCGATTGGTCTGGTGTTAGAAACTTAGATTGGCAGAGTAAAATGAACAATATATATACCACAAATTGTTCCCAGATTATGTATTTTAAAGAGAGTGAATAACCAATATCATCATTAGCTTCGCAACTTAGGCATCTGTGCGTCTTTATGTGTATTTATGTAGCTGGGCTCATCATTTGAACAACCTTGTGTAGCTGGAACCGCTCGGTTAGCATTCGGTGGTCGTAGTACACTTGGCAGCCGTAGCACCTTCCTGTGCTTACTTTTTTCCGCAAACGAACTTGTTTTGGTTTAAAAATACGACATAAAAGCAAAAAGTACCCGTATTTTTTTCCCCACAAATCGACCAAAAAGGGGGGGTAAAAAAAATATGGCTCCCGTACGCGCCAACCAGTACCAATAGAGAAGAACCATTTACAGTTTGAAAGAAGGGTAGTTGACTATGCCATATGCGCAGTTGGTGCCGGAAAACAACTAGACTCCGTGACAAAAGAAGCTTGTCAAAATTTTGTTGACCCTTGTAAAATGAGCCATGTTTTGGGTGCATGATTTTGTCAGCTTCATATTGTAAGCTGAACACAGATTATTACTTAGGTAATATGTTTATGTAATGTAGAAGTAGTAGCGCTTCCTTTGTATGTATTCAACAGGCATGTACCTGTTGGGGTTTTTCTTGGAGGGGGGTGTATTTTTTTAACCCAATTTTTCCTATTGTATTTTTTTACCCCCTCTTACTATATAGTCTAGCTCAGGCCTAATGAGTATATAAGAAAACAGAGTGTAAATGTCTTAGTATACTTAAACACTGCAATCTAGGTACTTCGATAAAGTTGCTTGAACGCGTCCCGGTCCGAATATCAAGCTCACCGTGATACAAACCAGAAGCTTTCAAGTTATATACATTTAGAGTCTTTCAACTTTTGTTGAGTTGTATATACAGTCTTCAGGCTTAAGCCGACGTTCCAGACCCTGATGCCAGTTGACAAGCTTCTACTGTTATTTTCAGACAACGCCCTGACGCCCGTACTGTGGCACTCTACCCGTCACGCGACTTCCAAACAATCGTAAGTTTCTTGTCGCCATATTTCTCTCCCACGGCCTGGGCGGCTGTCGCACCACCTACACCACCATCTGTGCAGAGCTGGCCAGTCACGGGTTTTGTGGTTGCCGCCGTAGAACAGAGGGTACGTATACGTATACCTCATTTAGGTATGTACGTTTTCTCCCTATGCGTCGATATCATACATGTAACGGGGTCAGAACTTTGGGGGCCTCTCCGGCAAAATTTTAGGGACCCTCCCCCCTGATCGACCAAAAATACCCGAAATTTCGTAAAAAAATTGGCGAAAAAGATCTATTTTTAAATTTTGTCCGAAGTTTTGGGAAACCCTCACCTCCCTGCTCCTCGATTTGGGGGGTCTGGATTCATCCCCTCATACATGTATGCTATCCATGGCTATTTGGGGCAGATTATATATACATCGTTGTGCTATGCATTTTACTCGTGAAAGGAAAAATAATGACGCTATTTATGTCATTGGTGTTACAACGCGCTTTTAGAAGCTAGGGTCCGTTTAATCTTGAGGTAGGGATGATGTTTTAAAAAATTAATTTTTTTCTTAACACTCGAGAGAGGAGCCGTCCGATTATGTTCTTGCTTTTTTGAATTGACTATATACTGTTTTGTCTAGTATTTGTGTTTTTGCTTTTTCCTGTATAAATCGACTACTGTTTTGTCCAATTTCAGAGACAAGTCTAGCTGTCTTTCCTACTACTATAAATATGCAGACAATCACACTACCAGTAATGGCGCAAATTAAAAGTCCAGATGCAGAGGAATTACAGCTGAACTGGGTGAAATATCATGATTACGGCAGCAAGCGCGACAAGGAGGAACAAAAAATGCGACACGGCAGGTCAGAACTAAATTTAATTTTCTGTTAAATGTTTACTTGATTGCGCATTTATTAGATTATTAATTTGCTAATTAGCTTTTTAAATTTATAAGCATTATTACTTTATTTTTTAATATTTTAATTTACTTTTTAATTTAGTAATAAAATAAGTAAGTAATGTAATTTAAATTAAAACCCTATAGTACAGACGTAATTGTAATCTGCTACAAAAAAAGTGCAAGTAGAAGATCTTGTCTGCACGAAAGAGCAACGTAGGATTTATTTTACGTTTAACCTGAGTAACCTGACTAAGAACCTGGCTGTCAGAATTTCAAAATATTATCAATATTGAGATCAAAATAATTAATTTGTTCTAGGTTCTCCGAAGGGTGGCGAAGTGCAGATTTACTTTGCATAATCTGGAATCAGTGAACATGGGCCGGCCTATAGATATCTCGCGTTGGCGACAGCTTGTTTGACTTGGATCAGTTCAAAGTAATTATTGAGGAGAAGGACAGGGGACATGCGTAGACTAACCTATAAATATGTATTATATATATATATATATATATATATATATATATATATATATATATGTATTATATAATATTAATAACATCTGAATAAAATTAAGGACTGCTGTTTTTTTAATTTTTCACTCATTTCATTTTGGCGAAGCCGCATGTATTTTTGAATGAAAATTTTCTGTTTTAGGACTCATTGCGTATTTTCTCGGGTTGCAATTGTGGGACATTCCTTTGGTGGGGCCACTGTGCTTGGTGCCTGTGCTAAGGACACTGATTTTAAGTAGGTGTACTGTTTTAGTGGGATGTGCATAATTTAGTAAATGTTAACTAGTCGAAGGTAAAGTATATGACGATATTATATTTATTAATATGTGCAATATTTGGTTAAACAACGAATATTGCACATATTATATTAATATGTGCAATATTCGGTTGTTAACCAAATCTAAGCCAATTCTTATAAACGTAAAAATTTATTTGAAAAAACGTTAACATATCTGTGTTGAATTATATAATTTTTTGTGTAAATTTGAGCTATTAACGTAAGCAATGTAAAGTGTGTTTGTGTATTGATATTTTTGTTGTGCCTCTGTGAAAGTGTGTGCACGCATTTCACCATGCCGTGGGTGTTATTAACATTCGTCCTGCACATACGTCGACAAGTAACGCAAATTCTGAGTAGCAATACGTACTTGAACGAAGTAATAGCGACATA
>JASANF010011128.1:0-16225 GCA_030248245.1 Trissonchulus sp. WLG1_4
AACGTACGTATTAACCCGTATTTAACGTACGCTGGAAAAACACACTTTAGCTTAACGCCTGATAAAGATAGATCTGAATACTATGGATATGGCAGTTGGGCTTTGGGCATACGACATATTTACAAAGTACTGTTTCCATTTGCAACGTAGCCAGATACAAATACACCACACCACCCTCAAAAGTACCCCTATACTGTAGTTATTGCAAGCACTTATATATGTACTACGAGAGCGGAAACTTACTTCCGGATTTATACCACCCAATAAATTACCAGACGGCATTATGTACGAAAATGCGAGAAATATATACTTTGATTTATAAGCTTGCGCATCCCTGCCAAAAAACAGTTTGATACAAATTCGCGAATAAGTATATAAAAACAATAAGTAAAAAACTGAAGAATCATAGTCATACAGCACGGAGTTGGAGTATATACCTATATGTAAGCAAACTGTATTATAAAAATATAAAGAACAGTGTTACAAAAATTATTTGTAAAAATGTATGCTATCAACTTTTTTTAAACATATTAAATTATAAAAATTAAGTTTTTAACATGCTTTTCGTTCTAAAAATGTATACACTGAACATATAGGCTCAAGAGTTGAACTTCATGTCATATGCTGCATATGTATTATGAGGCTGTAACTTGCAATGACTTGCAAAAGTACGAACTGCGAACACATCAAAAAGCAAAAAATGGCCGAGTAGGGCAAAAAGTTGTGTGTCAACAAGTAGTGACAAAATACGTCAACACACACACGCACACAAATACACACTCCATGTAAAGAGTATAATAGATAAAATAAATATAACTACGTGTCTGTGTATAGCCACAATGTAACGTAACCCCTCAAAGAGATGAAGAATAAGCAAGCAAACATTCTAGCGCTACGAAATCTAATAGAAATTACGCAAAGACTGAATGTAACACTTTTAAAGTGAAATGTGCTCTTAAAGTTTTGAGTTAAGTGAAGTCGAGTCCGAAAGTTTTAATTAGCTCCCACCAAACACCAAAGGCCAGTCGAATGTTTGCGTAAAAGTTAAGCTAATAACATTAACGTAGATTTACGAATATGTACGTTAACGTATTACATACGTTGCTCATAGCTGCAACATTACGTATATAAGCACTATATTACTAAAACTGTGCTTAAATAAGCCTATTACTTATATAAATAGCACTTAAAAAACTAAGATAAATAAGCTCAATGACATATATGTATATATGCCGGCAACAGAGGAGGCCCCAGGGAGGGGCGAAGGGGACCAGTGCAAAATTAGAGTGAAAGGACAACCACAATTTCTATGAAACGGGTTCTTAAATATGGGCATTTCTGTCAAATTTACAGGTTTTTTTACCTGAATCCTGGCTCAATTTTTCAAAAATTGCTAATTTTTATGCTAAAACACGGCGTTTTAGCCAAAAATTTTAAAGATCTTTAATTTTTTTCGCTAACAGACGATATTTTTTTGTCTGACTTGGTACCGGACAGTCGAAGATTCAGTACAGGACCCCAACAGAATATAACCCCCGTGTTAACGTATGCTACACACCATGAAGATATTATAGTGTAGAAAATTGAGCGGCGCAGGATTGGGGCATCAGCAGATAATTTTTGGTTTTCCGAAGAGCATCGTGCATTATGGAGGTTAACCTGAAGTGACCTGTCCGTTTCCCTAATGTTGCGTCACTACATAGCTTTGAGTACGTTAATAAACATAACCAGTCAGTTGACTAAAACCGAGTCAAAACGCCTCCCTGATGCTTCATCGTCAGAAAAACTGTGATGTAATGTCTTTTCAAACTGTTAGAGTGCAAAATTTGCGAGATAACTTCCGATTTTTCACATGCATGAACAGTCATTTTCTTAATAGTTCCTCAGTCTCCATAGTATCTACTTCATAATAAGCACATTATATGCAAGTAATTCATATACCTATACACCACACTTCTAAATCTTCCGAGTTAGCGATATAAATAAACCGATATATACAATAAATTAATCAATACAAAAATGGGATAAAACATTTTCTGTAGTACCAACTCACACATACAGAAATCTTACAGCGTTGAAGCATAGACAAATAGAGCTCTAACTGCTTTACTTAAATACATCATATTGGTTTCGCATAGCAAAACAAAACTACGCGTGGCTAAAGATAGTTTAGTTTAGTGCTAAATGCCGTACATAGCAGCGGGCACTTTTCTACATCCCTTTGTTGCATCCTTCTTTAGCCCAGAACATATGCACCTCCCACTGGAACCATGGTGGTTAGCCCTCTTGAACACAACCTGGCTCAGCAAAAAAATTCTCTACAACTTGCTGCCTCACTGTCAGTCCAAACAAGCACGTTTTGCGAGTAAAGTTAAACTAATTTTAGATACCTTGATTTTGTTATGACATACTGAAAATACCGAGGATATTCTTCGAATATAAAACGCGGCAGCAAAAATTTTGAAGCCAACACTCACATACAATGACAAGACAAGATGCTACTTTTGTGCTGCATTTTTATTTAACAAAGTTAAGGACTAATGACTTAATGGAGAAACCGTTCATAAATTCAAGTCTAGAATACATTTTCAACCCCGCATTATCACAACCGCTTGTTGCGTGCCAAGCCAGTGTCTACCAACGTAGACGCCGACAGTGCTGTCATAACGCAACACCATTGCATAATCATGCCAAGGCATATTCGCAAAATGGTTTCTAAATGTCAGTTGTTCAAGTTCCGACACGCTTATTAACAATCTGGGAAACATTGTCGTAACACGTTTCGTCGTATTGCCACTGCATGTAAAATTTTTCTGCAGTTTACAGACATGCAGATTAATGCCTAAACGTTCCACGCAGACATAGCACATTTACATGCACCCCGAACACACACGCACACACTTTTAGTGTATTCTCAGGACCTATCAACTTTTACTGTGCAGTTTACACAGTAAGCAGCGGATACGTGGTAAACGATACTGCTGTAATATAGTATATACGCGGCGGCTGAGGCCGCCGCGTAAAAATCACAGCAAACTAAAATTTGATACAGCAGCTTTGTACGAGACTATTTGCAAGTGAACACAAGCAGAAAACAAGGCATCACGCTGATAAATACATAAAAGCTTCGGACACACCGCATCCACATAGTATTTATATTATACAAACCAAACAATAACATGCACTGCTAAAACACTGAACCGATAAGTAAAAATCCCAGCTACGTTTCCATTTCGGCATAATGTACCAAAAATACAAAAGACAATGTATATAATAAATAATTAAAAACAGCACTACGAATTAAAAACTTACAATGCTCAGCCGTCCACTGAAATCAGTATCACCAAAACTATCCAAACTGGTAAAACTATTACGTCGCCCCGGCAAATTTGAGCTCCACCAATGATTGCCAAAATTACCGTTCCACGGACGGCGACGGCCAAACATAATAATGAAATTTAAGTAATATTTAATCAGTAATTAAATTGATAAACTTTGCAAATCTGGCATAAAAACACTGTAGGTGGTCGGTCAGGTACATAGTTAGAGACTCCGCGACATACTGCACAAAAACAGTTCAAATTATACGGTCATTTACTCCACAAGCAACTTAAAATAGTGGTTTATCTTCCCACTAAAACTAAAAACGTTCGTGAGAATTTACGGAAAAAATTGACATGGCAAATATATATATATACATATGCACACATGAACATAACATGACAAATTGACAATTTGATCCAAAACGTTAAAAAACCTTTCTGTCAAATCCTGACCTCTCGCTGCGGCTTTTTAACCACTTACAGGCTGAAAGTAGTGCAAACATGTACTTAGCCTCACCACAGGAAGTATTAAAAAACCTCTAAAATGCCTCCAGGTTCATACAATATAGATTCATTATATCACAACAGAATGCCTCAAATTGGAAAATATGAAAGTAAAAAAAATTAAAAAGAGACTAAACCGCGTAATTAGGGAAGGATGGAACATCAATTCCGAGTAAATTTAGCGAAAAATATGCACAAATAAGCCGCGACACAGAAAACAGAATACTATAAGTATTTTTTGTAAGCGCCAGAGCTATGAAAAGTGTCAAACTAAGCTCAAAACAGGTGCGGAAGTAGTCCTGAGCAAAAACGAAGTCTTCATGATACTGACACAAGAACAAGGGTGGCAGGTTTGAGTTTTGCAACTGAGACCGAGAATAGGCTACCAAGACCTAATTTAGTCTGACTCAAAACTAGCGCGATTATTAAAATTAATGTTGTATCATTAATAGAAATACTAAAATATATATCGGTGACGAAAAAGAACACGGATTAACATCGTACAGTTCGATAAACACTAAAATTAAAAAAACATGAATTGAAAAAATGCGAAATCAAAAAATAAATATATAAAAGGAGCTATATGTACGTAAAAAACACAAGGGAATAGACATACGCTATTACGCTGTGAATCTAATTTGCGAGAACTGAAGAAATGAGACACACGGACATTTAACTTAAAAAATGATTAAATCAAATATATACAGTGAAACTGAATCATGGGAAACCCAAAAACTAATATATAGTATGTATATTTTGTTAAGAAAAAGTCTGTGAACCAAAGCAAAGGTTGAAGTCAGCAGAAATTATATATTATGTATGTATATAACTCGCACATAATTGAAATTACAGTGTGAAAATTTGATGCAATTAAACACACAGAAAATGGCAAATGTATGTTTGTATATAAAACAAAAAATGCAGCACATATGCGCGCCTTTTAAGTCTGAACACATACAGTCTTTGCAAAGCGAAAAATTTTCTATATTAACCTGTTACTTTACAAAATTCCAAATCTAATGACAAGAATTGACAGTCATGAAAGAAAAGTTTAAATAAATATAAAAAGTTACTTTCAGCGTTTATCATTTTGCCAGCAGAGAGGGTTCGAACTTAACTTACAGGAATATCTGTGCTTCACTTAACCAAATTTACTCACTCAATATAACGAACAAAAAACGCTTTCTTAGGCAGCCAGCGCTCTTCAATAATCGTTGATTACAATTACGAGGCACCGTTATAACAGGTCTCACTTCTCACAAACAGTGTCTTGTTTCTTCAACAAAAATAAACACAGCATACATATACGCATCGGTACACAGAATAATATAATGATCCAGAAATATATATGCTACAGTAATAAAAATCTATAGTCATTGCATTATTGTTAAAAAATAAAACTTCACATTTGAAACAAGGGGGAACCTGAAAAGCGGTTAAGATTTAAAGACAAAGACAAGATATTTTCTGAATAAAACAGTGCAAAAAGTTTGATATTTTAAAGGTTAAATTAACTTTCCCGGCTGAAAGCCCAATACACATAGACCACGAGTAAAACAAACGTATATATAGTGAAAAACTTGAAAAAAAACACAAAAATTCCTTGTTGCTGCACTTTACACAATTACGAAGAAAATACATTAACACGCATATACAGAACTAGAAAACCAGTTAAACTACCACCCAGGCAAAAGACGATGGCCTTATATATGATTGTTATTCTGATCTCTTAATAGAAAAATTTTAAAATTAAATCATCCAAGAGAGCAGCGTTTTAAATGGCGGCTGACGAACACACAAAATATGTACTTATATGTAAGTAGGCCCATTGTAAAATACTGAAGTACACTGCCCTAAATATATATACAGTACAAATTATGTATATACCCTCATTCTAAAATAGAGACAGCCTTGATGGATTGATTCATTTTTTAAGTTTACACGGTTCCGCGGACTAAATTTTGCTTTTTTAATAAAAACAAAAGGGATGTCAGGGATGTAGGGATGGAAGTCTCGGTTTTTTTTCCGAGACCGAGACCGAGACCGAGACCACGAAACCGAGACTACCGAGACCGAGACCAAATTCCGAGACCGCCAAAACCGAGACTTTGGGTCATTTTTTGCCATTTTTTTACCTATTTGTTTGATGACTTTTTACAAGTTTTTAAGCAAAATTACAAGACCATGATCAGACACCTTATGTATATATAACTAAGAGCTACATCACGGCAGTGGTGGTTACATTCCTGGTTCGTTCCTCCTTTTGTGTGGGTGTGGGAACCTGTCATCTTAAATACTGTGAAATTTTGAACTCTGTCCCAAAACCCAAAGCAGACGCAATTTGTCCTTGTTCTCGCCAGAAAATAGCAATTTTAGACACTGTTTGGTCGGATTTAGTTAAAAATCGCTCAGATTGTATTGGAATTACCAATGTTCTGCTGAAATATATACACCCAAGATAAAAAGGGTCTATGGCTCAAAAATTAGACCTGCACGCCACTGGCGGTCCCAGACTTCAATTTCGGGGGGGGGGGGGCGGAGGTCTGAAGAAATTTTTTGACTTTTTATAATAGCGTTTTTCTGCTTTACGCTAATTTGTTACTGCCGCAGCCATATCAAGGGTAATGAATTGAGTCTGTTTGTAGTAAAAACCAAGGTGTACCCAGGAAAAAATGGAGAATTTTTCAATTTTTAGGTTGAATTTGGTCAACTGGAGACGTATCAGAAATTTTTTTCCGACAGGAAAATAAAACACATGATGGGAACGTCACATCAGACAGAAGACAGTGTATTACACAACTAAATGCAGCATAATATGCTCGTGTAGAGATACAAATGCAGCATAATATGCTCGTGTAGACATGCAAAAGAAAAAATTTTCCGGTCGGACCATAAAAACCAAAGGGGGGACCCTTGTGTAAAATTTCGGTCGGGAAAAATTTCAAGGGGGGCGGCCGCCCCCCGCCCCCCCACCCTGGGACCGCCCCTGCTGCACGCCATGACGCTCTTTCATTGTTTGCATCCGACGTGACACCCCTTTAAGTGGGCCCCCCTCAATCCCCTGGGACTAAATTTTAGTTGGGAGTGGAGTCTTCCCTTCTCATCTACCGAACTACATGTGTCACAGCATAGCTCTGAGTAGTTCGTTTAGTTGAACTTTCGCAGATTTATTTTTGATTTTTTGCTAAACTCATACTACAGAATTGGAAATTACAGTTAAGTATGTGAAGCCACCAATTGGCATAAAAAAGTTGACCAGCCAAACACTAATTAATAGTACTAAAGAATAAAATATAATAATACATAATAATCACATCACATAATAATAATCACACAGACAGACTTGAAAGATAATATGAAATTGGAAGCTTAATCACAAACATACATTTTTGTGTGTGTACTGCGTTTTCTGATATTCTAAACAACCACAGTAAAGTTGTTTTCGGTAAAAAATGACAGAATCTCACTGTTAGGTGTGAAATTTTGGTGAAATAAAAACTTTCCAAAAAAATTCCTTCCAAAAATATAAACCAAAGGGGGGACCACGGGAAAATTTTTTACAGAATTGAAAAACCGAGACCGGGTACAAACCGAGACTTTTCGACTACCGAGACCGAGACCGAGACCGAGACCGAGACTGGGCTAGTCTCGGGTTTTGACCGAGACCGAGACCGAGACTTCCATCCCTACAGGGATGATTTGATTTTTTTGACGTCAATGAATCTGGATGCGAATCCGGATGCGTCTTGTCCTGTGAATCTGTGATCATGACATTGTCCACATTTTTAGTGGCATCAGCCGCATCTACAACCTTCGCATAGAATTTTCGTGGATGCGAATATCAAAAAGTTGCGGATAACCTGCAACAACCAGTCTAAAAATAATGACATAGATGCAACCAATCGGATGGCAGATGCGCTAGCCATGCGATCAGCGTTTCACTGATTTAAGTTCACTTTCAATGTCTTGAAACGCACTTAACCGGTTTCTAAGAAATTTAATATATGCTTTTCCTATGGTCAGCCACGGACTCAACTATAGACTTCATGATCATAACGCCGCAGTAGGCTGTTCCATAATGGCAGCAACTTCCCTACTGCCGGAATATAAAAGTGGACTAAATCCAACCTTTTCAATTGCGCTATCTAGCACTAAACTACATATATATGACTGGAGATGAAATAAATCTCTGCTAAATTGAACATAAACCAAAAAATTGGCACCCGGGCCTGCCGCTTTCACATACTATGTGCAACATTTTTTCCAAGAATCACACTTCCTTGGAAAAACGATCGGAAAAAGAGAAGACTATGTGGAGTGCCCAGTGATATAACATTCATCCAGCAAATACTCTGAAATTGCGGTAATAAATAAAAGAGAAAGCCAAACGCAAGCCAAGTATATATACCATCATTATAAGTTTTGCACGTATATATACTTACTGATACTGTCACGTCCTCATAAAAATGTAGAATATAAGCAGATAAGCTGTAAAACAATGCACCACAAAACTCCTACAGAACATAATATAAATGAAAATAAATTAATTAAGCTCAAAATGCAAGACAGCAGATAAGGTTAAGTTAAAACTAACTAAACCAAGTTAAATATATATATATATATATATATATATATATATAAAGAAAAACATCAAACAGTAAATGTGTAAGTGTACATAACAGATTTTGCATTTTGCCAACGTCCGACAAATTAAAGCACAGCGCACAAATCCAGAAGCGGAAACTACAAAACATCACATTATATACAAAGGTACGGCGTAAATTTAAACACATAAAATTTCAACAACAAAAAATGACAGACATTACGATATGAATGAAAGTCCTATAAAATAAAATAGCAATCACCCGCAAATTTAATTATGACAATTATCTTCATGTACATATATAACAAAACAGAGATCCAGAGACACGCACAAAAACACATGTAGTTAGGGAGGTGCGTTGATGTATATAGACATTCAAAACCGAAATCGTAGCCTACGGACGACACTACAGCTTAGTCCAATAAAACAAGGGGGCATGCTGCAAGCAAAACTTGTAAAGAAAAGTTGTCTTGACTATTGACTAAATAATAAGGGGATGCAGTGGCCAATTAGATTAGCTCATGGAGTTAAATTAATACGAGTTAAATTTTATACGAAATTTAAATTTTTTTAAGCCTATACAGTATACACAGGCAGTAAGGAACACAGCAGTTTTTAGACCATCCATACACGGGGGTGGGTACTGGGTCACAAGAAGACAACTTTTCTCGTTTGTTCACCCCCACCATAGAGGTGTTTCCCTGCCGTTCCAGAATGTCTAAAAAGTGGCTATTTTTTGAACTGTCAAGAATTCAAGACAGAAGCTTTCAAACAAGAAGTCAGTTCTTCGGAGGCATATATATTAAACTCTATCTTTAGCTAAATTCCATTGGATTCATAGAATAATAGCCGATAGTGAGTAATCACGAGCACACAAATCTTTATTCATTTGTTCTCTTCAGAACACAGTGAGAAACAGTGTCATGTTCAGCTTGTAAAATCCTCTCCACGAAATGCTGTGACCAACACAGGTTCCAGAGTGAGGTGTCCTCCCTCCGGAATAGATTTCCAAAAAACTGAACTGCACTTGACGATAGGAGGGCCGGTCGTGAGTATCGTGAGTCGTCTCTTATATATTATATATATTATATATATATATATATATATATATATATATATATATATATATATACACATTTTATGCTTTGAATTTGTTTAATCTTAATATAAATTCTTCCCAAAAAACTGTGATTTGGCAAATTTTTAAAATCATTCCAGTGTAATTTGAAATACCGAGTCTGAGACACCCAGCACGGGCGGCCCCCCTCTCAAAAAAAATTTGACCGATTGAAATTTCACAACTTTACTTTAACACTGTCGGCTGGCTAGCTAGTTACAGATGTAAGCTGTTTTATATGCATAAAGATACTGCTAATAAATTTCTTTAATGTGCAAAAGACCGCTACTTATTAAGTCAATAAAAAGTTATACCAAATTATAAAAACTGTAGAAAACGTAACTATATATAGCAACCTTAACTAAAAAAACGGAAGGCCGATTTTTCGAAAAAAAACGGATGGGTTTTTTTCAGAGTCCATGACTTACACAGAGCCAGAAATCGCGGAGAAAGTAGGAAAAAAGACTAAATTTTAATTTGTAGAGGTGCAGTAGCTTCCAGAAGTTACATTCAAAAAATTTTGTTAAAATTTCTCAGACCACCCAAATTTAGAGTCGGAATATCGACCTCGGAAATTTTGGATAAAGTATCATATTTTCATCAACATCCATCCAATCACTTCCAAACGCACCACAATGATAATCTAAACTATTAAACTATCTTCTGTAACAATCTTACCCCTCGGAGTGACGTGTACATACTCCGAAATACAGCATCCGTTTTTTTCGATAAATTTTCTCAAAAAAAAACTGAATGTTTGATCCGTGTTTAGATCACAATTATATCATCATGTTTTGAATATTATTAACTTAATTGAGAAAAAAAGCCTTGGAATGAATCCACAGTCAGTCCCGCCCCACAGTGAGGATCCTGATAGGTCTACATTGGTCAATTTTTTAAAAATGATTTTTGACGTCTCTGGGGATAAATTAGGCAGCTGAACGCGAATTCGAGGTTCATTTTTGTTTAGAAAATCTTTTGGGTCCCATACAACCCCCCTTAAGGAATTTCCCATTGGGGGTCCCCAGCGGTCAATTTTTCGAAATGACGATTTTAATGCTTTTGGAGATAAATTGAGCCGCTGAACGCGATCAGAGGATCCTCTGCATAGAATAGGGGGCCCTATAGCGTCGGCCACCCGTTATTGCAGTCGAGAGTTAGCTGCTCGCACTTATTTTGGTGATCGGCTGTTTCAGGTTTAAGGCTGTCTGCATTAGTTGTTATTTTTTTTTCACAATTTCTTGTTCGAAGTGCTCTATTATACGATGTTGATGAGAAAAAGATTTTTCTTGATGTTCGAGTTTTAAAAAGTGAAGTTTATGCAGGTTTTGGGTGTTTAATGACCTCCGTTATATTTTTAAAAAAATCCGTTTTATTTAGGGAAATCATTATCAAAAAACGGACGATTTTTCTTTTTTGCAGGAAAAATAGACTTTTCATAGAAAAAATTTTGATGCTAACATAAGCTGAATATCATTAAGATTCCTATGATACATCAACTGTGTGTTTTGACCCATTTTTAAAAAAATATGACCAAAATTTAAAATCTCCGTTTTTTTAGTTAAGGTTGCTATATATACCACCTTGAATGCATTTGCGCTTGAGGGGAGGAATATGGTACCTATTTGCCCTATAATTTTGAGTTGAACACTCTGAAGAAAGCATTTTTGCTTAAGAACCCCTATGTCATTTTTTGGAATTTCAGATACGATCCCACAAAATCAGAACCCTCAATGAGAGACAATTTTTTTCTTAAAATTTGCACAGATGATGTATATGTGGTGGCGTCGGGTTCACGGGTGGGACAAGCCCACCCTCTGTTTTGACCCATGGATACAATCCCCCTCTCCATGATGCTAAAAATAAGGTGTCCGAAAACTAAAAAATTGCACAAAATTGTTTTAAAATGCTTCAAAAACGAGCAAAAAGCGAAAAAATGGCTAAGAAAAAGAATGTTCAAATTGTGCAAAATGTTTTGGCAAAAATTGAAAAATTTTGCGTTTTTGTCAGTTCGAGCCCTCGAAACTTCGGGACACGCCCCCCTAAATATTCGAAAAATCCGACGAACACCGAAATCCCGTGTACATCTATGAAAACTTGGATATCCTTTTACCGTTCTTAAATGATTCAGTCCTCTCCAAAACTGGCCAAATTCACCAGAATCATCCAATTTTTGACTATAGTAAAAACTATAGCATAATTTAGGCTTGTGCTAACAGTCCGTCACACCATGGGGTCGGTAAGTGGGAACCACAGCTCTATGTAGGAAGGTAACAGGGGTGTTGTTGTTGTTGTGGTTTCCCGGGTCTTCTGGGTTCGCCCAATATGACCAGGACGGCTATAGCCGCCCCACTCCCCGTAGAAAGTCCACCACCGCCAGCGGCTCATCCGCGAGGAGCCCCACAGTAGGGTTTACCCCCAGGTGCCTAAGCCGGGAGGGTGTGTGTGCCGGGCAGTCAATAAGTAGGTGTTTCAGGTCCTCATCGTTATGGCCACAGTCCGGGCAGGCCGGGGAGTCCGTCATGCCGATTCTGTGTCTATATGAGGCCAAAGCGGTGCAGTGGCCCTTGCACCGAAGCTGGGCCAGCATTACTCTGGCGTGCTTGGGTAGCGTTTCTTCGGCTTTTCGGTTCGTGTTGCCAGAGTTCTTATAGATGTTTAGGGTGTCTGCCTGAGCATTTTCTTCTTCCATCTTCCGACGGTAGTGACGTTTGATAGCAGTTCTGGCTGTGGTGTAGTCCGTTGGTATCAGCGCCTGGTTCTTACTTGCAGCGGTCTTGGCTTCTTCGTCTGCCGCCTCATTGCCAGGAACGCCGATGTGGGCTGGCACCCACTGGAACGTAGTGTGGCCGCCGCGCCAGCTTATCCAGTCCAAAACTTGCCAGATCTGGTTAGTAGCTAGCAGGCATTCTGTTCCTGGACCCTGTTCTAACTTCTTGATGGCCGACTGTGAGTCAGAACAGATTCTAATCTCCGGCCAGTTGTTCCAGTTTTCGCGTACCCACTGTAGGCCGGATTGGATTGCTGTTATCTCTACCTTATAGCTAGAGCATAGACGGCCTATATACTGGTACGCCGATTCGGTGTAGTTCTTCGTCGTCGGCGTCCAGAATTATAGCCGCCGCCCCTCCGTTTTTCCACCCTTCCAGAGCCGACCCGTCGGTCCAGATTGTTATAGATGCTGCCGGCAGTCTTTGCAGAGTCAGTCTGACCTGTTCTAGTAAGTTACACCGCTCGTTGCTTTCACATTCGGTTAAGGTCGGGTTAAAGGCCACATGAAGTTTGGACCACGGGGGGGTCGTTGGCAGTGCCAGTTTTTCACGCGGGTCACCTTCTAGCCCACACTCAGCACTTAGATGGTGGCCCAATGGCCTCCACGAGCCTTGGGTCTTGAGGCGTTGCTGGACTCCAGCTACAGCAGCCGCTGTTCGCCGGGGGTTGCTTTCTGGTAGGCGAAGCGACTTCTCATAACCACAGGTGACTATTTCTTTGGCTCTTAGTGACACTGACGGTAGGCCGGCTTCGATGCGCACATATTCAGCTGGTGAGCCTTGGACACAGCCAGTTATGACCCTGGCCGCACTATTTTGGATGGTTTCTAGTTTTTGCACGCTTGTTGCTGTTGTAGCTGGGTACCATGCGGAGATAGCGTATTCCATGACCGATCGCACATACGCTATATACATTGCGCTCAAGTCTTCTTTACCTGGGCCCCACGTACGGCCTGCCACAGCTTTCAGCGTTGCTATCCGTTTTCTTGCCTTGGCCTTAATGGCGTTTACGTGTGGCGTGAAGGACAGGTTCCAGTCGAAGGTCACACCCAGAAAGACCGGGTTTCCGTCGTAGGGGATTCTCTGGTCGAGTATTTTTAGGTGCGGCTCGTAGCTGGCCTGCTTGTTGTGGGTTGAGAAGATGCAGCACTGGCACTTTTCGACGTTCATTGACACTTCGTTTTCTTTGGCCCAGTTTGTGATTTTATCCAACGCTGTTTGTAGTTTTTCTTCGGCTCGCTGTATAACCGGGTCAGCGCACCAGATCGCCACGTCGTCCGCATAGATACTTCCTTGGACCGGGGCCGGGATGTCGTCCAGGATGTCATCTATGAACACCAAGAAAAGTAGGGGCGACAAAACCGATCCTTGGTGAACTCCCTGGTGGAATAGCATAGACTTGCTGGTGGCTTTATTGAAACGGACCCGACCTTTCCGTGACGACAAAGTTTTTGATCCATCGGACGGCTGGAGTCGGAACGCTTTTCTGCAGTAACTTGGCCAGGATCCGTTCCCGAATGGCAGTGTCGAAGGCCCGTGAGAAGTCTATCATGGCTAAAACTGACCGGTTGGCAGGTGGTTTTTTCTGGAACCCGTCAGCGACACTTTGGACTATGCGAGCGATTTGGTCTTCGGTGCTACGAAGGGCTCGAAAACCAGCTTGGAGAGGACTTAACTTTCCCGCGTGTTCTAGGTAGAATTGTAGTCGGGTTTTTATTAGGCTTTCGGCTGTTTGCTGACACTACTCGTCAAGCTTATGGGGCGATATGACGACGTTTGGTCAGTTGGCTTGTCTTTCTTTGGTATCGGTATAATATCCGCCTCTCTCCAAGTCTGTGGCACTTCGCCGGTTTTCCAGGACAGGTTAATGAGGTCGAGCAGGTATCTGTTAGCCGTGGTGCTGAGGTTTTTTAGCATTTCATTGCTAATGCCATCTCGTCCGGGGCTCTTGTTCTTCTTTAGGTTGCGGATTGCCAGTTTCAGTTCAAATTCAGTGAACGGTTGGC
The DNA here is from genome assembly GCA_030248245.1 of Trissonchulus sp. WLG1_4. Classification (NCBI taxonomy): domain Eukaryota; kingdom Metazoa; phylum Nematoda; class Enoplea; order Enoplida; family Ironidae; genus Trissonchulus; species Trissonchulus sp. WLG1_4. The sequence continues at coordinate 14,325 of JASANF010011128.1, forward strand.
ACATCGCGTGATCTGAGTCGTCCGAGCCGCCGTTATTCCGTAGCTGTTGTTTTAGGCTGATCCGAAGTTTGGTTCGCGCTGCAGATGGTTTCACATAACTGACCTTAGCATATTGTTGGATGAACGCTTTAGCTTTTTCTTGGTCAGTTGACAGCGTTTTACTGGCATAGCTTATTGATTGTTTTGGTGCAGCTTTGGACACTTTCCCGTCAATGGCGTGGACAACAGCCCACACTCTCCTAGGGTCCGTTCTGGCAGAAAGCGTGGATGCGAACTCTTGCCAGCTGGTGGTTTTTAGACTTCGGATTAACGCTACTGTTTCCCGCTTGGCCTTGACCCATTCAGCTCTTCGGTCAGGATCGCTCTCTGCTTGACGGCGGAGATTTCGACAGTTCTTGATGGCATGCTCGGCTTCTTGGTTCCACCATGGCGCTCTTTTGGCGACATGGCCTCTGGGAATGGCCCGGAGAGCTGCAGCCATTACATTAGCAGTGAATGTGCGGCTAGCCGCATGAACTCCACCTTTTTCTGCTGCTGCTTCACCGGGCGCTTGAGAAAAACAAGTGTCTAATATTGTCCGAAAAGCGTTCCAGTTCGCCTTTTTATAGCTCCAGATAGGAGCTCCCCCTGTAGTATTTGTTCTCTGCCTGGCTAAGGCTATGGTGGTGAGTATTGGCTGGTGATCTGGCGGGTAGTTGGCTGTCTGTCCAGTTCCTGTTGTGTGGTGAGCGAGGAATGGCATATGGTGATGGAGGGGGGCCGTGGGGCCTTGCCTGGGGTCTCGCCCGCCAGGTTTTGTAGGGGCCCCTGTGTTCAGTGTGACCATGTCTTCTGTCCTCTCACCGTCTTCGTCAATACATCTTGCAGATGGTGGCCTAGCCCTCTTGGTCCCCCACGCCTTTAATGAGCCGCGTCGGCAAAAAAAAGTCTCCAGTTCTCTCCGCGTTCCTGCCAGTTGCCCCGGCGTTTGGGTCAGAAGTTTTGAATTCGCTGATCGTCACGTTGTCGTTGTATTGGAAGGACGTGGGACATTCACCGAATTTGAAGCCGGCCAGATAGATTTCTCCCCTGCGTAATCGGAGGATAGTTGCCAGCCGTTAGCACTTGTGTCAGCTTCTGGTTGTGTGTCACGAATTGGTGTGCAACACCGCCCAACGGTCCTTGTGGCAGGCCTCCTTGCGGTGACAGCAGATCGAGTCAAATCGAGGGAGTTTGGTGGTGTGGCCTTCTGTGAGGTGGGTATTTTGAATGACGGCAATATCAATATTGTTAGAGCAGATGTAATGTTCTGACCCAGGTTTTCTTGAATTCTCGCCCCGGCCGGCCGTACCGTCGTCACGATCGCAGCGCGCTTTGCCTGTCGGCTTTTTGACTGATGGGTGACCCAGATGCAGGCTCTGCTCGGGGCCATGGCGGTGAGCTATGTGACAATTGATGGTATCCCGGTCGCCCCGTGCGGGCTCTGCCACCGGTGATTTGGGTGGCGATTGAGTGCAGTTCACATTTGCAAAAATTCCACCATTCTGTTATCATATGCCGAAGAAATTCGGCGGTTTCGAACACGGTTTTAGGTGAACCCAGCACCTATACTGGGTACACTTGACACAGTTCTTCGGGGCATTTTTATTGCAGATGGGGCACAGCCAGACTGGGCCTGGGTTAGGTTCAACGTCACCGGCGAGGATAAGGAGCAGACCCCAGTATGCCGGATTACCGGGGCCCGCTATGAAAAACCCGACACACACAAATATTCCAAGGCCTGAGGGTAGGTTCGGTTGGGGTCCTGGGAGCCTCCGGGATAGGAGTGGGACCACGGGGGCCGGGGAAATGAGAGCCATTTGTTGCCCTCTTCCGGGGATACCGGGAGGGGGGTTCTGCCACACCACCAACGGCAAGGTGCT